>JAULBM010320598.1:0-13563 GCA_032357055.1 Geukensia granosissima | reverse complement strand
ACACACTCGTTACTGACGTATCAACTTTGATTTTCACCATTTTCATGTTTGATCCGTCCGTGAAATGTTCTTTTTCAATTGTAATCTGTTTAATTTATTGAATTTGTTTTGAAAGATGTTGAAGTTTATAAAAATTTATGAAAGATATATTTTCATATGAATAACAAAATAAATATTAACAATGAAGCTTTGGTATAGTTTCTTTTTGAGGCTAGTATATATATAGATAATGTTATGAACCTGATATAAAGATGAATAATTAAATACATGTAATTACAATCGGAATCACTTTCTTTAAATATCAACTTTAACCAAATTAAGTTTAACTATAAATGTTATTATGCCTTTGATCTGTACTGACTGATAATTCCTGTACAGATAAAAAAAAATATCGGCTTGTTGTGAAGGATACGTCACGTTGTCAAGCATTTACGTCGTGTGCTTTGTCTTCATGTGTGTCTTTTCATGAATGAAATAGATCCGATGTCATTCATCAAACCGAACGACGTCTTGTTGTAATATGTTGAAATAATAAAATTACCAAATTTCCAAATATCAAAATAAAAGCATACAATAGAAATACGTCAAGTATCATAATATCTTTACCATTTTATATATGTACAAGGAATACGCACGTTAATTACGGTAAAGCGAATAAAGACGGAATACGGAAAAATGACGCAAACACATTGATATACAATAACATGAAATTTAGGTAGTGTTTGATTACAAGGAAACCGAAATCGAATTAAAAAACCAAGATGTTATTTTACTCGAATCCAAAACCGGTTTTCGAAAAAAAAAAAAACGGATTCTTGTCAAAAGCTGGATTTTTTTTATTCAAGATGGCGGGAGATGTTTACCCGTCGCATGCAAGATCAATCAAAGTTCTGACGTACTGCTTATTCGAGTGATCCGATCGATATGTTGTATCTCTATGTCTAATTGATTGATTGATTGATTGATTGATCTAGCTCACGAAAGAAACAGGAAGCAATAAGACAGGCCACTTTACCCAGACACATTATTCTGACTGTGGGACGGCCAGTCTTTGCTCTTACTCCTAAATGCTGCATGCTTAGCAGATAAGCAGCAAATACCACTTTTAATGTCTTTGGGATCGAACCCACGACCTTCCGCACCCGAGGCGAGCACGCTGACCATTACACCACCGAGGCGGTCTATGTCTATTTGACTCAGACTATTGCATATTCCCATTATTCCTCTCTAATATTTTGCTGAACATGTCTAAGATATGAATTGATTTATATGGGGTTTTATTGCACTTTAGTGTTATTTTTTTTTATAAATTTTAATTTTTATGTTAAAAGCATTCTAACTGTGGAAGTTCAATTGAATAACTGGGGTGCTCCACAATAGCAGCATATTAGGACCGCAGCATGTTGTCTATGATTGGTGAGCAAATAAACCTTTTGAAAAGTGTGGACACATTATTTTGCTGGACACAATAAGGAGCTGGACACAGTAATATGACTGGACTAATTTTGACCCCTATTATACTCTAAACTGGTGTTAACATTTGTTGCATTGTTCACAAGGAATCATTTGGTTAAAAACCGAATAAAATCGGAAGACTTAATTTTTTACATATTATATGAAATTGACCCCCTTCCCACACATTGTGTATGTACACTTTGACCCCTTTCAGCTAAAAATGGTAAGAGATAGAAAAAGATCTGTTGATATACTTCTGAAAGCCCCCATTGAAAGGATTCAATTACAAGAAAACTCATCCAGATTAGATGAAAAATAAAAAATGCTCATCTCCTGAAAAATCAAATTTTTTAAAAGTTTGATCCCTTTTGTATGCAAAAATCAGTAAATGCTTCATAAAATGCTAGAAGTAACTTGGAGAAAGGAATCATTTGAAAAACCCCATTAAGATCAAATGGAAAAAAATGTTTCTACATATTGTTCGAAACTGACCACCATTTCGACCCGTAATAGCTCGAAAACGGCAAGAGATAGAGAACAGCCTTCGACATTCTAATGAAAGCTCTCATTGAGAGGAATTAAATAAGCATTTAGTTGCTTGTAGCACGTTAATCCACATCAACCACCTTTACACATACAAAGTATCTAATTATGTCACCTATATACTTTAAGCCTATTACCATTCGTCTGAGAGCATTAATTTTGTGTGGGAGACGTTAATATCTTACAACTCCCGTCCCACTTTTAAGTTATTTAATTTTTGAGGGCCCACCTAAATTTTAATTATGCAATCTTTTTACAAAGAAAAGGCAAAAAATGCTCCTGGATAAAATGATGATGATAATAATAATGATCAGAAGATGAATACTTCATTCAAAGAGGTTGAAACATTTAGTTACAACTTATCCGCTCACAGGGTCAGGGCAAAGTTCAAAGACAAAAAATGGTCATGGACATAGGTAAGAATCTCGCCCCTGGGATCAAACGCTGAGGCATAATGGTATGATAAATATAGCCGTATCAATGGCCATACACATGTACTAAAATTGTTAATGAGTTTATTTCAAAATGGAACTGTTGGACCGAAAGAAAGGTTAAGTAGACTATCTCGCTAAAGGTTTCTAAAAACGTCACATTCCTTTTCGAGTGGTTGATGTTTCGGGATTTCTTACCCTTTTCCGAGATTTTTTTTCGTTTCCCAAGAATTTTCTAAAAATCGCGGAAATCCCGATTTTTTAAAGAAAAATATGGAATATACAATGCTTAAATTATATATAACATTACAAATTAAATTTTTATCTTTTTAAAATATAATATATAATTTACATAAAATATATGCACAGCAACGTAGGAGCCCAATATCTGTCCACTCAAAGTTGACGTTGAACTGACAGTTTAGTATGTTTCATACTATCTTCTCTGTAGAACATTAAGTTTTCTCAAATACTCACCCAGCAGAATTTCCTTTGTTTCACTGGACCGACGTTTTATGTATTTTGTTAGAATGTACTCGTCTATCTGCATTATAAATAATCAGAAAAAGACATTAATTCTATGTGTAAAATTCTCGATAACTCAATATCCAAAATTTTGGAAACATAAAACACCCGATTTTAATACGATTTTTAGGTTAAGCAGGAATGAGATGTAAAATGGGTTTGGAAAATCAAATTAAAATTTATTTATTGATTTTATGATGCTTAATGTCTTTCCGGCACGAGAGCATATTAATGAATGATAATGAATGAGCTATGCTTTGCTCTAGACCGATAGGCTTAGCCGGCTATTTAACGTGCTAGATCAAGAAAGCAACAGTCCGCAGACACTTTACCCAAACACATTATTCTGACTCTTACTCCCAAGCGTTGCATGCTTAGCAAATGGCGAATCCAAGATCTTTCGGAATCAAGGCGAGCACGCAAACCATTATACCACTAAGGCCGTGAAATTACAAAAAAAATCACAAGAGTTTTCTTGAATTGAGTTCATAAAATAAAATAAATAATATTTATATTCTGATATATATGGTGTATAATGAAAAGTATGCGGCAGTTGTCGCATTTTTTTATATGACTCGTGCTGAAAATTACATAATATAACAAAACTATTGTAAGATGTTGTTATCTTTTTGTAAATATCACTGAAATGCAATATGAAAAATACTTTATAAAATAAACATTTTTAGCCAGGATTGCAATTGTACGGAACATGCGGATTAAATATTCCGGAGTCGGTAATATTTTTTTTTAATTAATTCATGTTTGCGTGTTAATTGAATGTGCATTTATATTATTGAAACTGTTTCAAAAAGCAAATACTTTATGTCAAATGGTTATTTGCTACATAACAGTTACAAAGTTACAAATCTAAAGGTATTATAATTAGTATTCATTATTATGATGACCTATCAAATTCATTCATACTTTACAGTTGAATATCAATTAAGTTTTGTGACTTTCACTTTTTAAAAGTTAAGGTCATGATAAATGTGAAAGAAACCTTAAAAACTTACCTTGAGTTACTGATCTAAAAGTATCGTGTCCTTTTAAGATCGTCTTACCCCAAATACAGTATTTACAATGACCAGTAAGAATTTCTTTATAAAAGCATGTTGTCTCATTTAAAGCTTATTTTCCGCTAATGTCATTAGGTGAAAATCATATAATTCGACTCTGCATGCGGTACAATAATTCTTCCAAATTAGGCCATACTAGAGTAAACAAACTCCATAGGTGGCACTATAACATTTGTGCAAATAAAACTTTAACCTGAAGTTCACTTTCAGTGACATTTGTTTTTTATTGAAAAATCATTACCTAGGCAACAAATTAAAACGACAGGGCAGGTTTAATGTCATTTAAAACACTTTCAGCTGATTGACCTTTTAACCTATCATTTTAAGCATGTTCATCAGGTTAAATTTTACAAAATATTAGTATTCCGTTGAATTTTCGTAAAACAAATAATGTCAACAATTTCAATAATTTTGGAATTATTTTCTTACTTACATAAGTAGGGCTTTGCTATTTATTTACTTTTAGCTTTTAACAACGGACTATGCTATTTTTGATTAAGTGTTGCGTTAACTTAAATAAATTATTAATATTAACACAACTAGAGGGATATCTAGCAACAGTTATAAAACGTGTATGTACATATAAAAAGTGAAAATTTGATGTAAGGAACTGATTTCTTTATATAACGAAATCATATTTTGCAATTTTACTTGAATAAGGTCGGAACTTGCATGATTTACCATTCAACCGTTCAACATTTTGTTCTGCAAAATTTTTCATTAATATCTGATCGTCAAATTTTACATTCAGTTAAACCATATGCCCATGAAAAGATGAACTTACAATTACTGCGATTGTTGGTTCATCTAGCACTATTCGTACATTGAAATCAGAAATTCATATTTCATCTCACATTTTTTACATTATTGTTTTCAGGTTTTTAAAAGACATACACTGAGTTGTAGTCATGCAGAAGTCCCTAATTTGCTGTACATCTTTCTAAGATAATGCACATGCTACTAAACAAGGTTTTATTAAAAAAAATTAACATATATCAGTATGGTATTACGGGCGTAATCACCGACCCTATATACACTATTTCTCATTCAAATACAATAGAAATTTAATAGCGTTTGTTCACATTTGTTTTGTTAAAAAGCTGGCAAACGCAGGCACAAATATTTGGTTCTAGGAAGGGACAAACAATATTTTGTTATCAAACACTCTGATTCTACTAAAGATGACATTCGCTCATTGCTGGATTTCTTGTTTGAACCTTTTTTGTAATATTTGGCGGACGTGTGATTCAACAGACTGTCGGTATTCAACTGCGTACCCCTTCTCGCAGATTTTATCCTTTATTCGTTAAGAACAAAATATTACGATAATAGAGACTACTTTGATTATTTTCCCTTTTCCATTCATGTCTAGCATCATTCCAGTGGCACCTGCTTACGGAGTGTATATTTCTCAGTTGATACTCTACTCCAGTGTATTTCCTATCAGGATTCCGTTGATAGAGGGCTGCTGCTGACAAGAAAGCTACTGAACAAGGAAAAGATTATAGTGATCACTCCGCAAATTTTTCGGTCGCCATCATGATTTGGCTAACCGATACGAAATACCAATGTCACAAATGTCAATGGATATCTGCCCGATATCGCGGCAACAAATCTGTTCCCGAGAAAAGGAAAAGATCTTGGATAAATGTCAGAGAGACAGCACTACACGGGAAAAACAGAGTAATTTACAAATCTAGAGGTCTCCAAAAGGCTTTTAACAAGGGTGTAACACAACTTCTTGTGAGAAGCTCTTTTTCGCCTTTTACCTGAATATTTTTTAAATATGTACATGAAACAAAGACAAACCTATGACCACAATTCCTGACATATGACAGGTATATGAGACATGTGGTTGGGTTGAACAAGTTTATAAGGTACCAAAACCTCCCCCAACAGGTGGCCAAAGGTAAAAACAAAGAAAACTAGGGCAGCAACAAACGAACCCTAAAAATCAAATAGATTATTTTATATTTTATTATTTATTGAACACAAAGTACACATATAGGCAGAAATTTTATTTTTAGAATTATGGTAAAATATTCCTGCAAATACTTCCATCAATAGCCCGCAATTAACATGTAATATAAGGCAAATATGAAGTCAACCACAGGGCACAATCAAGATAAATGCTGGAACAGTTTAGAGCAGGTTAAAGTTAACATGTAAATATAATTGTAAGGCTGTGTAATTTGGTAAACCTATGACACAATTCCTAACTAGGACAAGCACACGAGATATGTGATTGGGTGTAACAGTTTAGTGGGTACCCAATCTTCCCCAAAATAATGGTCAAATAAAAAATCAGACAAATCAAAAGCAGCAACGGATGAACCATAAAAATCAAACAGAAAGTCACCCAGTCCGACAAAAGAGTACCTAAATTACAATAAATATACTTAACAATTACGTGCGAAAAGAAGATAATGCCTTAAAGGAAATGACAGCCATACTATCAATTGCGTGAATGTACGTGCCTGTACCAAGCTTTTTTTTTACCAAAACAATGACCTTATATATTTTATTATGTTTTTTCATACCTAATTATATACTCTTAAGCAGAAAAATAGTAGTTAGCATTTTTCAGCTTTAGCGTATATACCTATTCCAGCGGTACGACTCATGAAGGATAGGGAGTGGCCCCCCTAGCTTCTAGATCTTCTGCAAGTATTTATTTCATAACTTTAATCTTTTTTTCTCTAACATTTTTGTCCAATCTATATTCCGAATTATTTCTCTCCCCCTATTGCTAAACATTGTTGATTGATATCAGGTTTTAGTGAAATATCCATACCCCAACAGCTGATACTATTCAAACTGAGCAATAATCGGCCAATTAACTATACATACAGTAAAACATAGAAATATAGAGACTCCTTCTGCTTACAGACGGTAACGGAATTTCTTCACTCGAAATAGTTTTACCTTTAAAGATTAAAGCTCGAGTCTTGGCGAGAGCTTTAATTTGAATATTGAACTATTGAGAGTGGAGAAATACTCCGTAACCGACTGGTAACAGAAGGAAAATATGTTTCTCCTATGAATAAAACAATACGTCGTTTTTTCATGATCCATTTTGAGGACCTCGTTCTTTGGAACATTTCGGAAAGGAGACCGGCGTCAAATGAGCCATTTTCTCATATTTCCTTGTGATTAAAATTCTATGCAAGAAAACCATACATGAAGCTATTACCAAACAAGATCGAATTCTGCTATGTGTAAAAAAATAATTTTAGCGACATGGGTTAATTGACGATACTGCAATTAACGTTTTAAGAAATGTCGCTTTACTGGCTCAACCTACACCGCATGCGTGGCAGGTTGAAACAGAATACGGGATAAATAGAGAAAGAGAACTTTAATGTAAAATACAAGAAATATCATTGAATTCCACGTCATCTCAGAAAGACGTTCGTTGCGAATTTATGCATCACGCCCAACCAACGACACCCCTTTAGGACAGGGTTCTACCTCCTAACGAAGAAACTGAGCACGATATCTTAACCCCGAATGCTCTTGGGGTGGCTGTGTATTTATACAATCCGTCAAAACATGGAACGCCGCTTGGACAAAAAAAAAAATAGCTGGCTGCCAATTGTAGTTGCTTTTTCATGATTTGGTTGCCGCATGGACAATCGCACAACTTCTAAAAACTAATCTTTATGGTTCAAATAAATTGTTGGGTTTTGGTCATAGTCTTTTCGTTCATTCATTCGGATATGAATGCGTGCGAATTATTACAAATTGTTTAAACACCATTGACAAGTTTCAACTTCCCACATACATGTGCAATGGGAAAATTTTTGCCTTTTCTACATGTTGCATTAGGGACTTTATGTCCATACCCCAACATCTGATAATATTCAAACTGAGCAATAATCGGCCAATTAATTTTACAGATCGTAAAACATAGAAATATAGTCTCCTGCTTACAGACGGTTACGGAATTTCTTCACTCGAGATAGTTAAACTTTTAAAGTGTAAAGCTCGAGCCTTGGCATATTGGATATAAAGTATTTTGTGTTATTCTTTCATGTTTATCTTTTTTTTTCTTCTTTCAGATAAGACGTAAAAAATTGCTGTGGGTTTGTGCGTTATTCTTTACATGTACAAACCCTGTACATTGTATTTATCATATATTTACTCTGTATAATAAGGGAAACTAAAAGTAAATTCTGTGTTTCACGTCGGCAATGTCTATACATTTATTGATTCTATGCGGGGCAGTGATTTCGCTTGTTTAAAAGGTTTCCTTGAGAGCATGCATCTGTATTCAGCTTGTAAGGCCAGAGTTTATTTTGTCGAAGGTTTTCGTGTTGTGGTGGATCTATTTCTGATTGGATTGTAAAACATAACATGATACTTGAGCTGGATAGACGCTGCTATAGAACGATGTTGTCATTTTAAATTACATTGGCCAGGAATGTGCTTGCAGTGCTTGTGGTAAGATGCTACTTACTATGCATGCATAATTGAAACTGAAGACCGATATAGTTGATTTGATAAGTTGATAGCATTGCTAATATACACATAGGTTACTTGTTCGTAAGCTGGTATAATGGATTTTGCATGAAAGCATGTTAGATTGTTAGAACAGGCGGTATTCGACAGAAAACATTATTGTTTATTTGACTCACAAAATGATGTCCTTGTGGTTCCTGATTGAGAAGAAGGATTAACCATGTTTGTATTCATTGAGTTCGAGTATCTACCAGATTTACAGCTCCCTGCCTTATAAACATGTTTTGCTGTAGTTGGATGGCCAATTGTGTTGTCGTAGCTGTGTTTATACAATTATGCAATTGGTTTTATGCCATTATTCGGAAGATTGGTTGTTACGAGGGCGGTCTAGGAATAGAAATAGGCCGTTCGTTTTCCCCGCCCGCAGGTGAGATCGATCTGAATAAATGAATACTCGACCAGCCCTTTGCAAACGTTTAGGCGGGAAAAAGAATAGGAACTAGAGGCGCTAGCTCGTCCTCTAAAAGAGGAGTTCCAGGTTTTGTGAGATGTATTTATTCACAATCCGTCCAGAAGGAGACGTTAATGACCCCATGTAACGGTTTTTTTTGAGTGGTCAGTAGGCGGCCAGTTCAAAGCCAAAATTTTCCGCCCCTTTCCAACAATCTACAATCTACATATTGAATCATATTTGTTGACTTCTTTCCGACCTGAATATGGCTTAAATATTGCAAGCAGTAATCATTCAAACGTTTATTTCATGTAAGCTATGTATTACTCAAGTTGGGAAATTATCACCTCCATTATTTAAATGCTTTATCTCTACCTTCAAGTTTTCCAGCTCCAGTATATATCTTCTTTGAATGTTGTCTTATATGTTTAATATGTGATATTTGATTTTGATTTGTTTTATTCTCTCTTCGAGATCTTTTGTTCTTCATCTGTTCATTTGGGTCGAGATGAATTGTCCTTAGCTTGAATATAAATAACTTTCGTGGTGTGTCTCAATAGGGTTCAGAAATAGAGACGTATTAATATTTGGAATTATTATGAAATTTCCACAGTTTCTTGCTCAATGTTTATTGGCTCCCAATTTTCCTGCAAATGAGGAAAACGATGCTTTTTATTCCTGTGTAGCATACCCATGTGAGAGATCAAACGTGCACAGTCCAAGGAGACAAGACAAATTTGTAACAAAGTAAAAGATAAAACAAAAACAAAAGAAACAAAAGCTTGGAATCCACAAACTCCTTTACAAAACAGGAGTGAGATCAGTGGTCATGAAGGGTAAGCATCCCCTGTCTTGCGCGCAATACCCATCGAGGAATCATTTAACTCTTATCAGCGTTAATTTCAATCCGAGATGAGTTTTATCTTGTATAGCTCGGAAAATTCCGTGCCGACTGTAGTTCTGACTAAAGTTACGTGACTCTCGCTATCCATGCTCTCCTTATGTATATGGTCTTTATGCTCTTAAGTGTCATGATTTGTCACTTCAGATTCAGTTATTTTGTCTTGGATGTTACAAGACCTATTTGAGTTGTATATCTGGATATCAACACACTGAATACAGATGCAGGGAACATTTCCATGAGTTTTACAGTACTTCGTGTGAAACCGGTCATCGTAGGATGTAGTTTCCATTCCTGCTGGTCATTTTAGAAAAAGTGACATATATACTGCCCTATTCATTCCTGCTGGGTTTTTTCGGCAAATGTGAAATATATATATATATATACTCCTCATTGAATGGATCCGTTGGTTGACGGACCATTTTATACTGTTAACATATCTCTCGTGTTATTCTAAAATTGCAACATTTTATGGTGCTCTTAGTTGCTTATATGTAATGTGGTTTTTGTAGGGTTCGTGTTACTCCAGCTTTAGTTTTCAGTGTTATTTTGTTTGTTCTATGATTGTCTTTCGTTTTATTTTTTGGCCAAGGTCTAGTCTGTCTTCTGACTTAACAATTCGGTCTGCCCCTTTGGTATCTACGAATTCCTTTTTGCTCATCGAGTCTTGTATTTTTGATTGAGTGTTTCAAGGTTGCCTTACTGGTACTCTATCTCTTTTCAGTTTTTGACAGTATATGATCACGTAAAAGATCCAGTGTTGTGTGATAGCAATTGATTAAAATTTAACCTGGCTACAAGCTTTTACCTGCTTTTAGTGGAATATTATTTAACAATATTATGTTTTTTAATTATATTATATCTGACATAAAACATCTATGCGAGCTGCTTTCTTAAGTGAAACAACAATGATGGCTATTATTTGTCATTTATTGTTTGTTTTTTTTTAATTGGCCCAAAGTCAGGTTAGAGATACAGGCTCCTCCTTCTGCTGGGCCTCTATTTATTGTAACAAGTCAAACTTATCGCAAAAACTCAAAGACACTACAATACACGAATTTCGATAACTTCAAAAGAATTACCAGATATTTGGACAATGTCTTGGATCAAGAAATATCTACAATAACTAGGTAAAGCTGAAAAAATTTTTGTAATTCTTTTTTTTATGACTTGAATATTGGACATGGCTGTTTGTCTTTCACAAAATTCCTGATAACGGGAAGCTTTTTCCTCGCCAATAGAAAAGTTTTTTTAAGTGGAAATGCCTAAATTAAGCGCCATCCTGTAAACATTTCAGAACTAGTTAGCTTTTCTCGTGTGTACACTGAATCATCCATCATCTCAACTTATATAATACATGTAAACTATAACAACAATGATAACGTTATCACAGGTTGTGTAAAACATTCCCTTAACTTTACTTTGGCAAGATGATTTATCTATACTCTATGTCAGAGTTTGTTGGAACGGGTAAAAAGGTTGTGAAAGAAAAACTGTCTACCGTTTACTTATAAAATAATGTTTATTTTGTAGATTGAAAAAAGTGCAAGTAACTTGCAATAATACGTTTTTCCAATAACGGCGTATTTTAATAAATCTCTACAAGGATTTTACATTATAAAATTGGCCATTTATTTGCCGGAAGTGGTCCGTTGCACGCGCTAGCGCGAGACCGGGAGTGCACATTGTCAAAGCTGCTTAATAATTAAGTAATTTTACTAGGATTAAATAAACTTCAAAATTGCTAAGTAGCGCACCTAAATGAAATTTTAAAAGAATTCTTCTGATATGAATCGCAAAAGGAGGTCCGCATAAATAAAATGTGCGCAAATTTTTCAAATAACTTTATTTAGGTCAAACTTCAGCGCACCCGCCAAAAACAAAGATGGCAAACCCTGAACGTTAAATCCCCGTAGAGAAATTCAGGGGCAGATAATAGCAGGAAAAGCGCTTTTGTATAGTGTAAAGCGTGAACTGTTTACCGTGGGATAAATCTTTCTTTTGATTTAAAATAAATACAAAGGCGGAAACCCACATATAAATAAATTAAGCCCAAAATTCGCACTCAAGAAGAGCTAAACGTAGAGTATAGAAATTATTGGTATGACTGAAGAATTTTAGTCAGACAGTATCAAATCTAATGGTCCTTTGATTTTTAGCTTTTTTGTTATAAGTGACAAAATATCCTTTGAGCCATACAGTTCAATTTGATAAATAAATTCAAAATGAACTTGTTTATTTTTGGAAATCTCATCGATAATATCATTTCTACTTTACAAAAATTATTTGGCATTGTGAACTATCTTCCTTCGTCATCGCGATTTTTACGATACTGTCTAAACCATTGTATACGAACTATACTTGAATATTTCTCTAGTTGACAAGTTGGCTATCTTTGTCACCTGAAGAGAATACTAAGCATTTACAGAGAAAGTTACTTGTTTTAATTCATTTTTTGTTGTAATATTATTATTGTTGTGTTTATTTTTGTGTATGCTTAACTTCCACGTTTGGTCACAAAAAACTGGGATGTTTGGTTTGAACCTCGTCGCATGGTGCACTTTTACACCAAATTAGGACTCTTTGTCATAGGAAACCTTGTCCTGTATTCACTGTTTTATTTGTATTGTTGAATTTAAAAACAATTCGAGTTTTTTCCTGTCATTTGATATAAAATTATTCTTTTGACCGAATTTGAACTATTAACATGGAAATGGTACTATCTCAAAAAATAACGCGCACACTTCTAACCATTCAATGACTGTAATTCTGTTTCTTTTGGTTTTGGTTCAGCATATGTTCTGCAATATAACAAGATTTACTTTGAGCATTTGAGCAAAAATCACTAAATACCCCGCTACCAATCACAATTTATGTATTTGCTACCTTGAGATGAGCTGAGATAAATAACTTTCCATTATGCTTATCTACTATGTTTCTTAAGTTCATATAAAAAAAAAAGTGGCATGATTTTCCAGTTGACAGTCACCTATCAAATGACAGTCGAATCTAAACTTCTACAGGTCCCATTACAGCCTTCAACAATGCACCAGTGTCCACACCATAATGAAAGCTGTAAAAGGTCCTGAAATATAAACTGAAACTATTCATAAAACAAGACAATCGACCTAATCTATCGAATGATTGTTTTCGCTGAAATCCATTGAACGGATTAGGAGGTGGTGCGCTTCAAATTTATGTGAGCCGACAGATATACGAAAAAGTAGAAAGACAGATTGATTTCTAAATATATCCCCAAAGCAGATATAAAAGTCGTCCGAGTCTTGAAACTCGTCCTTTTGAATATTTTCTTTTATAATGACTGACTGATGGAATACTGATTCATTTCTTTTTTATTTCTTTATATTTTAGCATTACTTTTTTGTAATGAATGTAAAATTTTGATACAATTCTATATGTAACTTTCACAGAAAAAAACATCGAACCGATTTAAAAATAAATTCTGATAATGCGTAACACAGATTTATGTACAACCCTTTGTTTACAGATTTAAACGAGTGTAAGATACAGCAACGAAAACAAGCCAGAATTAATTATTTGCATGATTACAGATTTTTTTAATGTGATTTATTAGTAACAATAAGCATTTGATTTTATTAATGATTACCTCTTAATATCCTTGGCATCTGAAACTAATTCTGGAAGAAGTGTATCAGTTGTTTCCGGGAGATAAATAGACAATAACCCAGCTGCAAGTCC
>JAULBM010320587.1:0-13565 GCA_032357055.1 Geukensia granosissima | reverse complement strand
TGAGAAGAAAAAATAAAACTGCATAGATCATGCAGTTTTTTACTTATTAGGGCAGATTTTTGCATATTATTTAATAAATAATAATTATTTACGTAATGAAAATAAAATGTAGAATATTATTTTGCACGACCTTAAATGTGAAATGATGGACCTCTTTCATCAATAATGCTGCTACAACACTCCAAGCCTTGAAAAACTTGTAAAAACTGCATTTACGTCGATCATTAATGACGTAACTTCTTTAAGAGTGGTACAGGGTTATTTTCGTGCAACGTTTTTATCGATTTTTATTTCACGTTTTGTCGCGCTAGAGGGTCGTTATATGTCGTGTTTCTCGTGCCTTGATCTAAATGCAACGTGCAAGCCATTTTCTAATTTTTCATTCCTCGTGATAACACATTTTTTCTCGTACGTCCGTGCACGGGACCCCCTGTACCACCCTCTTCTTTTGTATGATGAAATATAACGTTGACTATAATACACATTTATATGTTTTGGTGGAAACAGTCCCATATAGTTTAAGCTTATGAAATAAATGGACACAGAACAGCATTTGAAGGCAAATCGAAAAGATAATTTTATTTTCACGATTTGTTTTTTTGTTTTGTTTTTTTGTTTTGTTTTGTTTTTTTTTTTTGCAGAATTCTTATCCACAAATATGAGAGAAATTATTACATGTAAGAGTGTTGGTTTTGCGGTGTATGCATAATTAATACAATATATGACAAGGACAGGGGAATTTTTATTTAAAATATCAGTTTGTTGAATTTAATTGTAGTCCTACACATCAAACTATATAAATAGGAGATGCGGCATGATTGTCCACGAGACACCATCCACCAAATGACAGTCGAATTAAAAGTTCTATAGGTCCCATTACAGCCTTCATTAATGCTTTGATTTTAAAAATTTAACTACGGTTAAGATTTTGGGATAATTTCCACAGGGGGTGTAAAGTTTTCGGGTAGAAATATATGTGAAGAAAAGAGGTTTTGGAGGTTTAAAAGTTGAAACATGTCAGAGAAAACAGAGAGTTTTTTTTAGAACCAATAAGGTCCATGGCTCTATATATTTGTTTGGAAGTCAAATAAGATAAAGAAAGCTCTTTGCAAACATTGTTCATTTTGTCCCAATCTTAAACATACGTGGGTATCATATTACAGACCATGTGCGATCTTACTTGTATACTAACTTACTGTTCTAATGTTTGTTAATGTGTAATTTATATAAACAAATGTAAGAACCAAAATAAAAAAGAATTGCATATACTAGCGAGAAAAGTAACATAGAAAGTTCTGCTAAAATCATGGAAATAAAACTGTACCAATGGGTCGAACCTCATTTTAATACACGGGTTTTATCATAAGGAATAGCCAACATACATACCCGTAGCCAGTGGGGGGGGGGGGTTCGTGGGGTTCGATCGAAACCCCCCAACCTTGAAAACCCATAAGCACTCGCTGCCATGAAACTATTCAAACCCAGAAAACGTAACGTCGTCACGTTGCCAAATGAGACCGCAATAATGACGTTTGCCAAAATTTATGAGCGCACTTGTTATTGAAGACGTCAAACGTTCCAAAGAGAATATTGACGCTCAAATAAAACCCCGACCAAACCAAAAATTGAATAATGATAATATCAAGCACAAACACACTATATAATAGGACTAATTAAAAACGAGATAAATGTATGGTCCCAATTATTTTGACGAGCTAAACATAAACAGTCAGGAAATCAATTATGAATTAAAGCATGCATACATATGATACATATACAATAAAATACTACAAAAATTAACGTTAATCACATTGTATCGCATGTAAAATACGGGAAAATCAAGCCGCTATACAATCTTTATGGTAGTTCTTACAGTTCATGTGTATGGGAACGAACATTTAACTTTTAACCCCGGGGTATGGTTATTTTTTCTCGGACAGCGCAAAGAGAAATTATTTTAATATTTTTCTTTTAAGTTTTGATAACATATTATGGAATAATTTTGAAATTTTATTTTAGACTTTGAAAAAAGATGCATATATTGTACAAATGTATATATACTAGTGAGAGATCATAGTCCATAAAGCTAGCTGTAAGACTATATATATACAAATGTAAATGCATTTGAAAAAACGGTTTGGAACATACATTCAGGTACGGATAAATCGTCGAATTAAAATTCGAACAATATCATTTCCCCCAAGCACCGGCGCGTCACTTGCACACCTTTCTTTGAAAAATTGAAATTTTGCCCAAACCTGGTTCGCTGATCTCAATTTTCAAGGGACGAATAATAGACGAGTTAAATACATGTATTAAAAATTGAAATAAACTATTATTTTTTTATTAAAAATGTACAACCCTGATGGTCCAATGAATACTTTCAATTAAAATTATAATAGAACTGCCGGATTGCATTTATTGCAATGGCCAAATAAGATCTAACCTCAAATTAAAGCCGCCACGTTGGAATTATTCCACATATCAAAGCTAACCTTAGTACTTCTTAAGTTTCCACAAAGACGATGAGAAAAATACATAAACTAACCGAACTGATCACTTTTCTTTTAAAGAAGAGTATTTGCAAATATAGCTGGAATTATTTACCAAAACACCAGAATTTAAAATTTATTTTGATATAGAAAGTTTTTCGAGGAACGAGATCGACTTTTCATCGAAGAATCGCGTGGGACATTTGCAGAATTCCCGATTTTGAAAGTTACCGATGTCAATGGAAGATCCGTAGAAGGAATTAAAGGCAATAGTCTTATCTTCTCAAAGGTTGTCCATTGTTTGTCGTTAATAAAAGAAGTCATTTATTCGCTCACAAATTGTTTTAACCCCGCTACATACTTAATTTGCCTGTCACAATACCAGGAACCTGTAGTCCATTGTTTGTCATTGTTTTAAGAGTCATTTATTGTTATTTGTTCACCATTTTTTAATAGGCCGAATGATTAATAGTTTCACATTTTGGTGACCTTTTACAGCTTCCGTTATGATATGGACTCCGGGTTTTTTTTTTATTGAAGGCCATAATGGACCTGTATAGGTTTTATTTCGACTGTCTTTTGGTGGATGGCTGACTCATGAACAATCATGACACATCTCCAGTTATACATAAATTGGGATATTTAAATCTTTATAAGAAAATGTAGCGTGATTAAGAAATGAAAGTTCGCGATGTTCAATTTTACCAGTAGTACAACAACAGAATATGTAGAATCGTCTGTGATACGAGGTAACTACGACGTCGTGTCGTTATTTTTGCACAATTTTACATTTTTCCATTGAGTATCATACACTGCAAATTGAAAACGGTACCTGACCTCAAATATTTTTTAAATTAATCGCTTCTTTATGAAAAGAAGTTTCATTGGTTAATTTTGAAAAATTTTATGGATTCATTTCATGAACTGATTATTTCAATAAAATTTTCGGGGATTTCTCTGTGGTTTCTCAGTAAATCTATGTATATTTTGCAAATTAGCCCCTAATTTTTGGTTGGCGTCCTCAAATGTGAGTGGTTTGGAATTTTTGGCATAATTCTGTGTAATTTTGTATTAACAGTCTGATTTTTTATTTGAAATTCTAAAGACATGTCATTAACTCTTTAATTTAAGTCTAAAGTAAAATATAAGCACAGCTGGTTGAACATTTGCTCTTGGTATAAGTAAGCCCGACTTTCCTCTAAACGATGCGTTTGGTTCTTGTTCTGAAAGAGCTTGTACCCACACGGAAGCCATTACAGCACTGGACCAAATGACGCCACAATGTGCAATATGAAGTCATGAACAAAGTGACGTCACAAAAATAAAGTACAAAAACAACAGAAAGGACAAAAATGTGATTTCAATTTCTTTTTAACATTTCTTCTCAATATCGGCCCCATCGGCCCACTGGCAGTTGACGGCACCCATTTATCGGCCGAATCGGCCCACTAGCAGTAAACGACAACGTCAATCGGCCCGATCGGCCCACTGGCAGTGAACGACAACGTCAATCGGCCAAATCGGCCCACTGGCAGTATAAGGGTTAACCTCCAAGTTCAGATAGAAGTTTGACTATTAAAGTCTAAAAAACAGGACTTTATAAAATTAAAAATGCCAGGAAAAAGCTAGATTGCAGGATTTTGCATGATTATTCCAGACCCCCGGCCGTGAAGATCGCTTCGAAACCCCCCTTTGAAAATTTCTGGCTACGGGCATGACATATATATTCATGTAGCAACGAACGGACATTGGTGTGATGGCATGTTAAAATCTATTAAACAATCATTATTTAAAGAAACCCCGTGTATGAACGGTAATTGTACACCATGATCTGGTTTTTTGTCTTATTTTGGCTTCACGTCAGCCTTAAAAAATATTCGAGAAGACTTCAACTTGGTTCATTTGGTGTCGAAACCCACTCACCGAGTATTCGGATACTCGGACCCGAAACTGCAGATGTGAATCACTTTAAATCTTTTTCATTTTATGTTTTATATTTTTTATCACAGGTACTGCGCAAGTTGCGTATTCCATTTCATCAGGATCTGCGACATTTAGAATATCCAGCGTGAAACCGGACTGCCCAGAGAGAATAGACCATCTTTGGCAGGTATAACTGACAAACCTTATAACATGCCTTGATGAAAAGTAGTCAACATTTTTGTATGGAATAATCCGTGTTCGGACAATGCATTTTTCACCTTACAGTAATCGGCTATAGTGATCTGTAACATCAAATCAGAGACTTAGACCCACAGACACTTGTTGCTTTCCATACCCGGTCTGTATCAAACAGTATAAACAAAGGCACTTTTTGATACAGACCGGGCATGGATAAAAACAAGTGCCTTTGCTTAGACCACTGGGCCACCATGCAAGTTCCGGCTCTTTATTCGAAAAGGAATAGAACTGTTACGTGCAATTAACGTTTGACCATTTATGGGGTACCAACTGCAAGCCCTTTTATGTGGATAATAACCCAATGCAAATGGTAGAGAAAAGTGCTTGTAGTACGCAAAAGTTGAGTTTATAATGCACAAATGATAATAATGACATTAGTGGGGCTAGGACCCAACACTCCAAACAAAAAATAAAACATTATATGTATACATTGATAAAAATTTAAGATATATTTGGGCCATTTTAAATTGTTAGCGCGACTAAAATATGTTTCAACATTCGTAACTTCGAGGAGAGATGTTTAGTTTGTGTATTCATTCATCTGAAAAAATCAGAAAATGAACCAAGTAACTTCGTGTCAGACTTTTTAAAAGATACCATCAATTTGTAGAAATCCGATTTGCCGGAAGACTTTGGTTAAAATTGCAAGTTTTTTTTAATATACTATGTCTCCAAAACATGAGAGATTTAGGGTAATAATTATAAAATAAAAAATTGTATTGGCTATATTTACATTTGTATTATACTGTATGCTATATGGAAACATTTGTTTTAATGTTTTAGCCGTTTTAGTTGAAGCACCTGTTACAGTAAGACAAATCGATTGAAAATCGAAAGGAAAATCGTAACGTGTGAACACCTCACCATTCGACTTACCTGTGGTGACGTTGGTGAGTCGATTGAAAATCGAATGGAAAATCTCACCGTGTGAACGCATCTTAAGATGCACAATCGGATTAAAACGTAAATCCCTTGTAAGCTATTAAGCGGATATCCGTCAGCAGGATACAAATCTTTCGTTTTACTTTTTATTTTATTATTATTTTTTTTTTTTTGACACGTTATCTCTGACAGTGAAAATATTGTTAACATGATTTTAATGTCCACTATTTATGTGGTGGTAGTCCTGTTCCGTTCACGAGTTACTGCTGAGAAAAGGGATGGAGTTTACAATGTTACCATCAGAATGCCGAATGCTATCACAACAAAGGTAGGATAATATTCATAGATTAATTTAAGCCACAACAAATGACTTTTTTACCACTGAAACGAAATCAAATGCCCAAGTTTTTGGCCATCTGCGCATTAATTATTTATTAATTATCACTCATAGCAAAAAATTAAGTAAAATTGAAGAAAGAGAACAAATCCTTTTTTAAAAGAAAAAATAGATGTATGGTTTGTATCCAGGACAAAAAAGAAAATCTATTGATCATCTGTAAACTATCTGAGAACATTATTTATAGAAATATACATTTGGACACATTTGTGTAGTCGCATAGTCTAAAAATAATACAAATGACCGGCAACGACATATCATTGACCTTGAATTCGAAATTGGTTTCTTAAATAGAAATACATTGTTTATTTTAGGAAGATGACCACTTATGCCATGCGATTAAACTGGATCCGGATGAAGCGTATATAAGTAAGTCTACAATAAAACCTTTGTGAGGGATCCGCATTTCAAAGTCCAAAAAAAATTCGAACCAACAAAAAGGTGACAGAAACAAAATGAAGAGAAGTCTGGATTCCTCAGTTTCTTACCCAAAGTATCAATTTTGTCAAATGTTCCAAAAGAGTCCCACTCGCAGTCAAGCGCGCTGCATGCATCGTGGAAACATTTTTATTTAAACCTGCTACAACTATTAAGTTTTGTTATTATCAAACATAAAAAAAAACTTGCAGAGAAGCTGAACAGCGAAAAACAAAGCAAACTTCAATTCTAATGCAACAATATTTGTTACGTTGATTTTGATTGGATGACGTCGAAATTTTCATGGCATCAAATCCACGTTTGATACCACCAGAGAAACCGCGCACGTTCTGACCTTTATTCCATATTTCAAAAATATTAAGAATAAACGTAATTTTATTTATTTGCATTCTGTCATCAGTTGCAAATATCCGTTTACTGGCTCAATTTGTAACCATCAAAACGACGATTGATTCCGGCAAATCTTCAAATACAATGCTCATAAATGAACATACCGCCATGATCTGTATGAAATACATGTATTGAAAAATTGCCGATGTTGCGTTCAAACAATCAAAGAACAATATCAACGAAATGGACGTCATGGTTATAGGAAAAGGTCTACAGTAAAGTTTTGCACAAAGATAAATCATTAAGGACAACAAAAATATACTTCCAGAATTAGTTAATGAAAAATAGAGGTTGTGTTTGTTTCTTTAGTAAATTTTCGCCTGGATCACAAAATATTAAATTTTGTGAGGTTAGATATTTGTGCATACATTAGATTTATTCTATTACAGTAAGGTTCGAGCCTAAAGCGTCCAAAAATGTTGCACACCATATGGCGTTGAGCGGCTGTGATGAACCATTTTCGGACCAACCATACTGGTAGGAGTTATGACAAATTTAACATTTTTACCGGTTGATAAGCTTTGTTTGTACAGTCGCAATAAAGTTTCAATTTCAAAATATCTAGCCAATATCTACCTTACCGAAGAAGACCTAAAATATATTAATTTTGTTACATTATTTTAATGTCTTCCTTCATTTAACTGGATGTCAAAGCTTCATAAGTGTCCTTACAAACAACGTTACATTGCAGGGTCTCCCTGCAATTGCTCCACAGAACCTCTTTCCAAGTTACTGAAAATTATTCTATCAGCAGTAAAAAAACGGACACCAGAATAACTGTGATAAGCTATGCATTCTAGAAGTGGCGTGAATCAAATGTGGATTCTAAAAAAATCCAAAGATCTGTTTTAATGCCTCAAGGTCCTTTCCTTTTGCAATAGTATAAAAACATTTGATTTTTCCACCCTGTATAAAACTATTCCACATTCAAAACGCAAAGATAATTGTTTAAAAAAGATGGCAAACGCAGATACAAATATTTGGTTCTATTGAGGGACAAACCTTATTTTATTTTTAACCACTCTGATTCTAACAAAAAGTACTCTGAAGATGACATTTGAGGAATGCTAGATTTTATGATTTACAACATTTTTGTAATGTTTGGCAAACGTGTGTTTCAACAGACTGTCAGCATTCCAATGGGGACCAACTGTTCACCACTTCTCGCTGATTTATTCCTTTAGTCGTATGAAGCTGACTTCATACAGAGCCTTCTACAGAGAAAAGAGAAAAGGTGGCTCAGTCTTTTGAATTCACGTTCCGCTATATAGATAATGTTCTCTCACTGAATAATTCTAAATTTGGTGACTATGCTGACCGCATCTATCTAATTTAACTCGAAATCAGAAACAGAAAAGTCTGCTTCTTACCTAGACTTTCACCTAGAAATTGATTGTAAGGGCGATTTAAGAACAAAATTTTACGACAAGAGAGAGGACTTTAATTTTCGTATTGTAAACTTTCCGTTCATAACTAGCAAAATTCCAGCCGTACCTGCTTCCTATCAAGATTTTATTGATAAAGGGTTGCAGCTGACAAGAAAGCTACTGAGCCAAGGGTTTCTCAGGCAATGGATATCTTCCCACTGTCATGAATTCAAATCCGTTCCTATACCGGTTGTGCATAACATCGATTGTGACTATATACCGGCTTTGACTACTGAGTTACACGACGGGTGCCACTAGTGGAGCAGTAGTTGCTAACCATGAACTCACCCTGTTTTTTTTTGTAGGTTTCGAGTTACTCCAGCTTTAGTTTTCAGTGTAGTGTCGTGTGTTCTATGTTTGTCTTTCGTTTTATTATGTTCACATTGGTCTTATCTGTCTTCCAACATAGCGATATTTCTGTCTGCCTCTAGGTATCTTCGAATTCCTTGTGAAATATCTGACGTAGATAATAATCTTTAACCTTTCATTTGATATTACAAAGTTATTTGTTCCTTGAATGCATTTATTTTTACACAAAAAAGAAAAATATCAAACACATACCTGATTTTCAATAATTTTACCCCTCCCCATTTGACCCTTAATTACAAATAACACCACCTCAGTCTTTAACGGCATGATTTATTTGAAAGAAGAGGCGTTTTTCTTAACAATGATATATAATTTAAGTTTGTGTTCAGCCGGTGCATTATTTTTTCAACCGCTGGACTAATAGAAATAGTAGACGTGGCATTTTATGGTATGTGGTGCGTTTGTTTTCACCATATCTGTAAAAAAGTTCACAAACGTATCTATACAATTTCTAAAAGTATAAATTCACACCAACCATAAAAGTTTCATAATGTACAACTATACAGATTTTATTTTACCAGGCCCTGTCTAGATTTTGCCCACGGTAAATGTAAACATAATCCAGCACGAACACTGTATACTTGGGCACTAGACGCAGGACCCAGATCTCTCCCTTCTGGTAAGTAATACTCTAACAGCAAGTTCATATTAGGTAAGAACCGTTTGGCTTTCGGTGGGGACTTTAAAAAATGTTGCGCTGAATTTAGACCTAAATAGATCTGTCAAATCATTTCGCCATTCGAAAACAAAATTATCTTGCGGACAATCAAATTGCCGGTGCCCAACACTTAAATATAACTGGTGGTACACATAAGAAAAAGAAACCCTAAAATATTAACATGACGTTAAAACGTAATTTTTTTCAAAATATTGTTAGATTCAAGTAGACCGCCTCGGTGATGTAATGGTTAGCGTGCTCGCATCGAGTGCGGACGGCCGTGGGTTCGATCCCTGGCCGAGTCAAATCAAAGACATTCAGATTGGTATTTGCTGCTTCTCCGCTAAGCACGCAGCATTTAGAAATGAGAGCAAAGACTGGTCGGTCCAGAGACAGAATAATGTATTTAGGTTAAGTGGCACGTCTTCCTGCGAACTGTTGCTTTCGTGAGCTTGCACGTTAAAAATCCGGGTCAGCATGTCCATCTAGTACAAATCAGGTTTAATTAATAGTAACCCATCATTAATATGCTCTCGTCCTGAATATGCATGGAATATTTGCTACTGGAGGTTAAGCACCATTCAATCAATCAATCAATAGGCTCACGTACAATAAGAAGTGCCAAATATTTCAAAAGTATGACATATCATTTTGTCACAAAGCAAAAATCATCCGAATTTTTCAGCAATTTAGTAATAACCGACATTATTTACATAACATTTTTGTGAATATACAACTGTGAAACCAATATAGCTTTTACAGCATATTGGAATATACAATGAAAATCCATTGAGAAATCTCGGATATTCTCCTATGTGTTTCATCAATTATATATAATTCACTAAAAAGAATGCATTAATTGTGTGTATTTTGATATACATGCAAGTTTTTGTTATATTTTTATATCTTTAAGCAAACGTTCATTAAGTAATCTAGCCATTTCACAAAAAGTCGTGAGTCTCACGATTACTCGTAAGTACTGTATTACATTTGTAAGTTACGACCACTCGTAACATTTACGATCTTTTGTGAAACGTTCGGTTTACACTCCATGTGAGAATTTGTTGGAAGGAGTAAAAGGGTTATAAAAGAAATACTGTCTACTTTATTCGTATAAAATAGTGTCATTATAGTGCTAGCAAGTTGCAATGATACTTTTTAGCAATTACGATGTATTTAGGGCTGCGCCAAGTTTTAATTTTCTAAGGGGAATTTTAATTAGTAAAAGTTGCCATTTGTTTGCCGGAAGTGGCTCTTTGCACTCTCTAGCGCGAGACTGGGAGTACACATTGTCAACGCTACATAATATTAAAATAATTAAACTAGGATTTAATAACCTGTAAAATGATTGAGGCGCGTCTGAATGGAATTTTGAAAGTGATTCTACTTACAAGAATCGCATGAGAAGGTCTGAATAAATAGATGTGCGAGCTTTTTTAAGTCCGGAATTTTTTACATTGCTTTACTTTGGTCAAACTTAAGCGCTCCCGCCAAAAACAAAAGAGATCAAGCCTCCAAGTTAAATCGCCCTAGAGAATTTCTGGGGCAGATAATAGTATGTTAACCGCTATTGCACACTGTAAAACATGAACCGGTAACCGTGGAATAAATTCTTTTCTTTGTTTTTATTTGATTAACTACATTGGCGGAAAACACTATATATTAAGCAACAAAATCACCCCCACAAAGCTTGATAACATTTACACTTGGAGAGCATTAACCCAGGTTCATGTACCCATCTACTAAGATGTAAGATATCTAACGCTATTGTATTTCATAATACAGGGACTGGTTTTCGAGTAGGCGGCAGTACTGGAATTAATTATTTGGTTTTAGGAATGCATTACAAAGACAAATTTAGGGGTAAGTAGCTAAATCTTATAAATAAGAATAAAATAAAATTTCAGTAACTAGGTCATGTCGCAGCTCCGAAAGTTTATACTGCAAATGTACGAGTGAGCAGTTGATTACCCCTCTTTCATCACAATACTGAGAGTGACTTTAGGGACTGAAGTTTGAAGTTTTATCTATTTTATGTTTATGCTTGACTATATATTATTTTAATTACAAAAATTAGATCTTTTGAATATTGTATGTTATATCACTTGTCTCTTGTCATATAGTTCCTATTCGTTGAACGCGAAAACACACATTAAAAATGAATTGGAGGTTTTCAATTATATCAACAATTAAAAGAGAAAAATACATATGTTTATATGGTATCAATATGGAGAATTTTGCTTTTCTGGAGACCTGTTTTAAGGTATTAGCTCCAAACGCAGCATTAGAACAATTGTACAGGAAGACCGAGATACAAGCAGATCAAAATGAAGTACAAAATAGCAGAAAACAAACAAAAACCAAAACCAAAAATAAAACAAGAAAGGCGAAAACTATCATATTACACAAAAGGAGTAGTATTCAGTAGAAATGGTTTTTGCCTTGTGCAATACACCATATCAGGAATAAAAGGAACTCGAAGATACCAAGGGGGGAGGTATGTTTATAGGTTGTCGTCTCAAATTTATGATTAGCTGTGCAAAAGGAATGTTCTTGCCACGAGCCCAAACATTGTAGGTGAAAATCATCAAATAGAAACGATTTTTCGTTTCTTCACAGGGAAGTTCATTCGGTTCCGGAATCGGTTATTGTCTCCGTAGTTTAGTCTCGACATCTAGAAATAAAATCTAATAAATAAAAATTGTGTTCTTTTTAGTTTTATTTAATTGTTCTATTGCCACATCACCTGCCTTTATTAGGAAAGGTCTTGATAGCTCACAAGTATGGACCCCTCCCTAACTCTGTACCTTTTGTGCTTGTCCTAAACTAGGTCTTTATGCTGAACTTTTGGAATGAAGTTTGTAAACTAAACATTGTGGGAAAACAAGAATGTCCATCCATAAATGTTCTCCTTAACCAGTTTACTTCAACCAAATCGATAGACATACTATTCGCAAAATGTCTTCTTAAAATTTCAGAAAATGGTCCTATTCTAAGTTAATCGGCTCTCCTTTTTTATTTTCAGTTCATTTAGTTTAATGGTTTTTAGGGTTGGAGGAAATTTGTCAACAAATGAAGAGTTAATTTTAATTTTCTTATACATGTATATGTGAGATTATAGTTGAAAAAACCTATAAGCTTTTCAATGGTCACAATTTAACAAAAAGTGGGGTGTTTTTGACTGGGTCGTTTTGACGTGTTACCGTATATTTACATTGTTTTTACATTATTTTGTAGTTGGACAAACGGATAATTCTGGATATATCCTCCAAATGACACAGGAAAGGTATAATTATCTCATGAGGCTTTTTTATTGTAATATATTTCAATCGTACGAATATAAGTCTGCTTTTAAGTCTGCTTTTATTGTTTCAAAATAACATTTTGTGGTAAGAAGCGAACAAATAACCATAAAAAATAAACATTTGAAGTCCTAGGTACGGAGGTATGATGGTTTGAAATTTTCAAACAACTTTTTAAATGTATGACGTCACTCTGTTTTCCCGCGTTTTTGGGAATTCTTGGGTATGTTCGTGGATGTTCGAGATGTTATGGAGGTGGGGGCGAAGCCCTGTACTAGAAGTAGAGTTTTACGCATGCGCGAGCGGAAGCGCGCCATTTTTCCCGCGCTTTTTCGTTTTTTCGGGAATAGTCGGGTATGATCGTGGATGTTCGAGATCTCTCGGATGTTTTGGAGGTGGGCAAAGCCCTTATTTGATGGTCGACATCCGCGAGCGGAAGCGAGCATTGTTTTTAATTTTCAAGGGACATCACTGCTTTCCCGCCATTTTTGGTTTTTCGGGAATAGTCGGGTATGAACGTGGATTTTCGAGATTAATTGGTGTTATGGATGTTAGGGCGAAGCCCTTGTACTAGGAGGAGACTTCTGCGCAAGCCCGAACGGAAGCGAGCTTTGTTTCGTTATTCGTCTCCATGTTTGCCTGTCAAGGAACATTACTCTGTTTTCACGCGATTTTTGTCCTCTATGTTGTGTTTTAGTCGATGCAATTTATTATGTTCTTTTGTTTAAAACATTTGGCGAATTATTCTTCCATGGATGGTGCTTTTTCATTGATTTTTTTTAATCTTGTCCAGTCATTGAAAATCGCATGACATCCTTTACAGAAGGCATGTCATTTGAAAACTCGGAATATTCTTTCGTGACTTTACATTCGGTACATCTCGAATCATTGTCTGAGAAGATATCTCCAGAATTAGCTTGAGATTGGTCATCAGACCCCTCACTCTCCTCTGTTCCATGTTGAATGTTCTTGTGACGAACCATGTTGAAACGTCGGCTAGATTTGAATCCACAAATATCGCAGGTATGC
>JAULBM010320576.1:0-13565 GCA_032357055.1 Geukensia granosissima | reverse complement strand
TCTCTAAAAAACCGCAACAATTGTGGACTCACCAAAATATGCTGGGACTCACCATTTCAAAAAGTCATGAGTCCCAGAACTCACCATTGAAAAAGTCTAGTGAGAACCCTGACCGGGCATGGTTAAAATTAAACTGTCACTTAGTGGGTGGCTGTCTCATGGACAATAATGCGACATCTATTTTATATGGATAGAAACAAGTGCCTGTGAGAGGATACTTCAAATTGAGAGTGTAAAATGTAAATTTGATAAAAATTCGTGTTTGGACACTTTGGTCTGATTTGTACGTACTTCTCTTCCCGTCTTGTGTAGTAGAAATAGTGAAAAATTATGCCATTTCGGCAAATAAAACCAGTTTGAGCGGTGTCAATATTGATCCGTAATTGACCCTATCTTTTACAAAATCGATCTGCTTCTATTGATAGTTTTAAGTAAGGTGAGATTTCAACATTAACAAGCGTAAATTTGACAATGATTTAAAAAACGACTGAATTATATCCCCTGACTGCAAACTTCTGCATCATTTCCATTGTAAACGATATGTTTCCCTCTGCAAAAGCCGTATCAAATGAGAGTCAAACCGAAACACATACTCAAAGTATGTTTTCACTTACAATATTTGGGTGAAGAAATACTATACATCTGTATCCGGTTTTCTGCCAATCTAGACCCCCCACCCTGACTCCCCTGGGCACACCTCCTCTTTACAGGAGTAATATATAAATAATCCACAACACAAAAATAAATCATTAAAATGGCTTAATCCAGTTCTCCATAAATCCAGACTTTTTTACACATTTAAATTTCCAATGGAATATTTGCACGGGTAAACAATTTAACAAAAAAGTTCTAGTCTAAGACAAATAAGATTTAAAAGCAAATTTCTGAGACTGGTGAGTGGTACCGAAAACACGAATCGGCCATAAGCAAGCAAACATAAAAGTTAATGTTAATTAGAACCTATCTAATGTGTTTTCCACTTTGTTGCAACACCAAGCAATTCATAACGCCTCGCATGCAATCTATAGCATACGCTTCTACAAACGGTTGAGTTCTAAACAGCTAGCAATGTCAGAAATGAGAGAATTTGACCCAAACTGTTAGCAATAATGAAATTGTTAATTTTTTTTAAATATATTTAATAAAATTTGTTAAATACCAGTTTCAGTTTGATGAGTATACAAATTATACATGTTATAGGCCTACTTTGTATAGTAAAACGGAGGTATACTCATTGGGCAGTCGCTTTTACTTATGCTGCATTTTTGACTTTTTTGACATGCTTTAAACGGAAAAGTAGGGGTCAAATTTTTTGATAGTCCTTAACCTGTCAACAGTTATTGGCCTTTATTTACTTTAGGGTACAGTTTTTATACAACCGCAAAATTTTGCAGTCATATTATGGTATGATGCTTTCATCGTCGTTGTTGGCGTCGTCGGCGTTAGGCGTCTGTAGACAGGTTAGTTTCCGCACATTAACTTTTTTTCTAGTCAACCTATCCTTTTAATATTTAAGGACATTGATAATTGGTTCTAAATAAAGGTTGGTATTGATTTTGGGGGATTTTGCCCCACCTGTTTTTTGGGGAGGGCCGGGCCAAAAGGGGTTTTTCTCTTATTTGAATGCAAGATCTCTGTATCTTGTCCAATTTTGATGGGGTTTTTTTCTTTGTATTTCCCATGAAAAAGTCAACATAATAGGCCACAAGCATCATGACCTATCTCTTATTTTTAGTGAGATATGAGGTGTCCAAAAATGGCCATGCACTAATTATTGTAACATTTTTATTTCTCATCCGATTTTGATAGGGTTTTTTGCAAATGATTTCTTTAAAAAAATGCGATAAAAATTTTCCCAGAATTTTTGTAAAATGTACCGTTTTTTATATGAAAGGGATCAAAGGGTTCAAAAAATGCAAAAACAAAGAATAATTTTTAACGCAATAAGTGGTTTACTTTAACAGAATATCTTTGTTTCTTTTGATATGTAAGAAATTGATAGAGCCAATTTGACAAAGTACCTATCAATTATTTAGGACAGTTTAGACTAACATAAATAAATCTAACAATCCTTAATTAAAACACTACTATTTCAGTCCAGTTTAGTAGGAGTATGTGTACCAGATCCAGATGTTTTACCCAACTATGCCAAGTCTAACCTAAACATATCTGGAACTATGGAAGATCTAGTCAAAAATCCTGTAAGTTGTTTTTGTCAATTCATTGCATTAATTTATCTGAAAGAACTTTATAATAAAGCAAACTACAGAAAAAAAACAAAATCCTGTATCACAAGTATTACATGTCAAACTTTGGTAGAACCAACATGTGATGAACCTGAAAAAACTGGTCCAGTTTAATAACTGATTAAAACTGATTCGACAAAAAAAAAACAATAATTTTGGTTTCTGTCATTCTTATATGATTTTCAGGCATCTTGGCCAGCTCATAAAAATATACTATCAGCACCACTTATAGTTTTGCAGATGTTGTCGAAGTCATAACTCAGCAAAGGTTTCAGACAGCATTTGAGATAAAACAGCTAAATAACTCCATTCCAGAATGAAAATCTCACATTGTACAATATTGATAATCATATTTTCTGCAATGTCAATAGTCAAACCTTCAAATTTCTCACCAAGGCTTAAAACTTGAATGTTTTAAAAAATCTATTATATAAAATATAATTATCAATGTCTTGACAAAGTGAGATTTTCTATTTCATTTCATTCAATTTTTTATCAGTGATTTTCTCTGCTTTATTAACAACAAGAAAACTAATCTAATCTGAACTGATTTAATATCTCTACAGCCGAAGAGGAAAATCAATAGTGTGGTATAAACATACAATTAGGATAATTCCATTATTTCTTAATTTAGTATCCCATGTACTTTAGACCTAGGTCTGTTTTTTCATTGAAGGAACAAAGCTTTCCAATTTTACCTCCTTACGCAGGAAAAGAAATTGTATTTTATGATGTAGACTTGTGGTAATTCTTATTTATGAAAAATTATATTAATTATGTTATACAGGAAGTCAAGAAAGTTATAATGTCAGATCTGACAAAGATGGGGAAGATTGGTGGTTTACATTCATTTGAACAGGTAACATAATTACTTCTTCATAAATTAAGACTTTATGTTAAAATAGTGTCATTTGACTCATGTACAATCACCTGATTTTCACCACTGACTATAAACCTGAAATTCTTGACTCTGACATTTAATAATGTAAAAGTTACTCTGACATACATAAATGTAAAAGTGACTGACATACAGTAAAGTAAAAGTGACTTAGACATACAATAATACAATAATTACTAACATACAATAATGTAAAAGTTATTTCATATAATTATACCAATGCTGTATGGAAGTTTCCACATGAAATACTTTTGCCCCTACTGAAGAAACTGTCAGTGCCACATTATGATATGTTGGTACATGTAATTCACACTTGACATGCAGTTAAATTTTGTTTTTGTTTATTTGTTATAAATGTATAATTCCAATATTGCAAAAAAAATGCTGCATTTCTATTGGACAGTTCCATGACGACGGAAAATTTTACAATCCATTAAACCTATGGTGTCGACGTCATGAGACTTAATCCATTTGCCCTCCTAATTGTTCTTCCCTTGCGGTACAATTGTAGCAGCATTTTCAAGTATTTGACTAATTAACTGGAATTAAAAGAAATAAATGTTATTTTAAAGATGATGACTTTTGTTAGATTGTACAAACAATTTCACAATTATCATTAAGTGCTTAGATGCACCTCTGTTCACATATTGTAATTTTTGTATTATTTTATATGGATTACATATAATACAGAAATAAGTATATGATTGACAGTTCAGTATTAATGAATGCTTTATGTTTTCAAGGTGAAAGATATATATCTACATCCTGAGCTGTTTTCTGTGGAGAATGGACTGTTAACACCAACATTCAAGGCAAAGAGACAGGACTTGAAAAAGATGTTTCAGTCTCAAATTGATGAAATGTACACAAAATTACAGTAATTCTGAAATTTTTAAATTAAAAGGGGCTAATTTATGGGTTTGAAATTATGATAATGATTACCTATGTCTAGTCTATTACTTTTGAATCTATGTAATATTACCAGTGATAAAATACAAAAAACAGTATTTTAAAAAAAAATTTAGACTACCAACAGTAATTAATTTATTAGAATTCAGAGTAATATTTAAGAAAAAAATCTGATCATTTAAAAAATAATGAAGTGCAGATTTCTGTGAAATATTTTGAAATTATAAGTAAAGTGGTATTTATTTTAAATGTGCTTTACAGTACATGTATAAAGTACATAAGTTTCTGAATAAGGTGCTGGTCTGTTCAGTACTATCAAGGTATGGTTAAAAGGTTTTCTTAAAGGAGAGAGGCACCTTGTAATACGTTATTACATTAAAGGCACTTTTATTCAAATTTAATGGCTGGTGGTTATTTTAGAAAGATTTGTCAAATACATAGAGAATAACAACTTAACAAGTCAAAGCATGATGGAGAAAAATAAAAAGTGTCGTCTGACACCCCTCCCCCAATTAATTCCCATATTAACAGGATTAATGGAATATGTTTATCTAATAAATAGATTGTGTACATGTACATTTGTCCATCTCCTGAAATGAATGTGTATATTGGATTGAGAAATAAGCTAATCTGGCAATAATTTATTCTAACATGTATTGTATTTAAGCAAGAATATAAGTAATGTAAACAGGAAATGATTCAGTAAAACAGGGATGTATATAACATATAAATATACTTCCCTGTGTATATCATCTACTAAGTAATTAAAAAAGACAGATATCCATTATTGAGGAATTTTAATTTGGAACCAGAATTGTTTTAAAAAATAGGTTGCATTAAAAAATAACTGTCTTCTTAATACTTGGTGCAATGGATGGAAGATATAGCAGTAATTTGAGGAATGCTGCAAATTTCCAAGTTAATATAAAACTGTGACCACCCATTTTAACATTCTCCACATTATTTTCAGTGACAGTTTCTTTTAACTAAACACAATTTATTGTTAGTATCAGAGTGTTTGTTAGAGGTGTTAAATCAATAATTTATATTCATTGGCAAGGAACACCAAATCCTGGCACTTCTGTATGTTATGACATACCTGTCAGTACTTTGGACAGCCCTCTTGCTTAGCTTTTTAATGGATTTGAAGAGGGTAATGAATTCTGTTATAAACAAGTTTGAATTGATGCAGTTGGAGATTGAGAATCCATGAGAGAAATGCATTGTACATAAAATTTAGGGGCATTTATTTAATTTATTATTTTATTGAGTACATACTACCTGAATTTTTGTGAACTATTTATGTTAAAAAGTAATGGAAAAACTGCATGTGTGTAGCTTATAAAAGATGGTACAATTTATGCCTCTGTAAGGAACTTTTTTTCATCAAATTATTTACTCTATAATTATTTTGATGTCAAAAATCTTCCAAATTATCATAAAAGATCCATTTTTCATACATTGTACATATAAAATTTAACAACGAAATCTATGAATACAGTCAAACCTATAATAAGGGGCTACTTTTGGAATTTAGAAAAAAAAGTGGGTATATAAGAAAGGTGACCTCATAACAAAGGTCCATTTACAATTATATTAATAAAAGGAAAGAAAGGGTGGCTTTTAAACACAATGGATGTTTTTTATAGGGTTAACTGTATTTGCATCATTTCAAACAAACTATTATAAAACACAATATATTAATATAAACAAGGTAATATAAAGAGGAATATATTATATTTGAATTTCATAGACAAGATGTATTTTCTTTTATCTAACCTGCATTATTGTATGTAGTTTTACAACCAATGAATTCGGCATGATAAAAGTAACCTGTTTATTTTATTCATTGCTTTTGGGTGTAATTGTACATATTTCTGCAACCAGGAACTTAAACATCAGATAAATGTACCTGTTTACTTTTATATCGTTTATCATTGTAATTGTACATAATTCTGCAACAAGGGACTTGGAACATCAAAAAAGTTACCTGTTTACTTTCTTATTGTTTATCTGTGTAATTGTACATATTTCTGCAACAAGGGATTTGGAATATCAAAAAAAGTTACCAATATTTTTGTCATCATTTTATCTGTGTACATAGTACCACAACCAGGAATTTCAACATTATATCACAAATCCATTGTAGTTATCATATATTTATAATTAACAATCAAATTGGACATTTTATATTGTTATGGCACATGTAAACAGATTGAGATTAAAGAGAGTTGTTCCATACTTTTTATCGCTGACTAGTAGTGATGTAAAATTGCTGCACGTACTTCACCATCATATTTCAGCCGTTAAATACTCATTGTTTTAATTCAAGTAATTAAAAAATAAGATTTGAACTTGAGGGGACCAATACTTGGGATGCAAGATAGAAATATTCATATTGCTAGCAGTAAAGTTACATTTTAAAATATTTGTGTTTCTTATATTTATTGATGTTTGATTACAATTTTAAGATCTGAATCACATGTGGCTCAAATTATAAAAGGTCTGTAATTCATCAAACATTTCTTTGTTTTGTACTCTTCTGATCTTGTCGACTTTATAAGGTATTTTTGATGCATTGTTTTCACAGTTTATTACTGAAATAATCTTTTGAATTAGCACATTTCCTAATTCATTTTGATCATATTCAGTTGAAAAGGGATTGATAATGGCTGATAATAGAATATCTTACTCAATATGTTATTCTTAGTATGTATTCACATTTTCATTATTTAAAACAGATTTTTATGTGTGTAATATTGCAGCTATTTGAAAAATACAGATGAAACACAAAAACATGTATATTTGCATGTAAATGTTTTTGCGAATATAAGGTCCTAGCAAAAATATGTAAATAGTTCATTTTTCACAGAATTTGAATACTTTATATAAAGTAGGTGAAAAAAAGAACAACCATACATGAATGTTCAGAATCCTACAATTATGTTTATAATAACAATTTGGACCCTTCCTTCAAAAATAGAGTGCATGTTTTTTAGATTGGTTGACATGATGAGTTAATTGATTTAGATTGGTTGACATTAAACTTACTGAGTGCTGAGTTAATTGAATAAGATTGGTTGACATTAAACTTACTGAGTGCTGAGTTAATTGAATAAGATTGGTTAATTGAGATTGTGTGGATTTGTTTTCTTGATTGGTGTGTAAACTAAATGTGGGATTTTCTCATCTAATGTGGATTGTGTAATCTCTACCATCAGTGTAGGCAGCTTAAATTCAATTTTAAATTGAGCCTTAAGGACTAGCTGACATATTTAAACTTTTTGTAGATTAACAAGTAATAAAAATTCAGAAATTAATTCCATGTTTTTATTTTTGCAGATATTGCGACATGATGAGAATTGCAATAATTAAAACTGGCATTTTAAATTTTGTTATGTATCACAACAATGTGTAGAATCATGTTTAAATAATCTCTCATTATGATCCAAAGTGTACAATTAGCAATAATTAGTTAGGGTGTTAATACTGAATTTACAGTTAACTCATGCACTTTTTATGGTAAAAACTTCACATCTTTTTTGGTTAAAATTGCCCACCAAAGTTATTTATTACAAGTGCACAGATTAGAGGTAAATTAAGTGATTTAATACTCTTAAACCTAGATTAACAACTGAAAAATATATGTTAACGGCTTAGAAGGAGTACCAAGGGCAAAGGAATAATTACACGTATAACTTTCCCATGAGCGGAGAAGAAAAAAATTGATATTTTATACACATGTATTGATGAGATGTTTGCTTTATTGGGTGTCTCCTATGGCAGGCAGGGTATGGAAATAGGCTGTTAATTTTCTTTGCCAGGAGGTTGGATGCAATATTTAAATGCTTGTCCCCACTAAGAGTAACAGGGTCTTAGGAATCTGTTGTGTTAATAAGAGTTGAAATTGTTTTTGTTCATAATATGCATGAAATTTTCAATTTTAGCAATTTCTGTACCCCTAAAGACTTTTAGTGTGTACTTTAATCTTTAACACTTTAAAATTAAATATTTGTAGTTTGGTTTGTGCTAATCTTTTTTTTTTTTCTTAATGAATATCAACATCTGTTTGCAAGGATAAAATTATTTTATAATTATTTCCTTTAAGGGGAGATAACTCACTACTATCCTGCACAAATACCCATGCTGGCAGTAGTTATGTACCACTAGTGCTGTTATTTTGCATAATTCAACAACATTATTTGTTATTGTATTTACCTTGTAGTTGGTGAAATTTTGTATGCTAGCTATGTTAGTAAACAGTTTTGTTAAACAAATTTTTGTTTTGAAATAAAAAACTTTGCTTAGCTTTGCTTAGTTTGTTATAGAGTTCCATTCAGCATATAATTACTGCTTTCTTCTAATGCTCCAAAAGTCTGGTTTCAAGATGACACCTTTCAACTTGTTCTTGTAAATGTTTAAATGACAGTATTTTTAGTGGTTAAACCACACTGCATTCACAATCTGTCATCTCATAGAAAAGTAAGACAATTTGTCCCAAGTAATGGATGGAAGAATTGCTTTTATTAATTTTTTACACTCCAAAATTAAAACAATTTTAATATTGTAAGTTATATTTTCAACTTAATTTCATGTAAACAGTGTAAGTCTGTTCTTTGCATTTCTATCATGGAGTTAATACATACGGAAACTAACTTAGGAAAAACAAAAGGCTATAATTATGGATGTTTCTGGGTAATGAAAAATTAACATGCTAAAAACAGTGATGTTGTGTATATCTGCAGTGTCATTAAAATATGTATGAAATTGGTTTCCACTGACCCAGCTTGTATTGCCATTGTTAGTACAAATAAGGAACAGAGCCAAATTTAAGAAAGACAGAAGCATGTACATGTGTCAAAAACTATCCATTGATTAATCAACTATCACTGCCCTAAGCAGAGCTGAACTGCAAAGTATTGAAGAGATAAACTTAGCAGGGGCAAAACATGAAGTAGGCTTTTTTGGAAAAGCAACAAATTTTTTTCAGAAAAAAAAATCTGAAAAGTAATACAAATTTTCAGAAATGCAAATCTTCATATTAGACTGCAAGTCTTCTGACCTTAACGTAAACTATAAATATTATGTTGCTTGTAATCTTGTCTTTTAGGGCTGTCTCATATTTTCTACTTCCTGTCTATATATTTTTATATTGGCATTTGTGCAATCCCATGTTTTTTTTTACTTCTAATGATATTTAAACACTAAATCCAATTGGATGTGTTTTATTGACACTGTAGTAAAGGAAAACTTGGTTTCCTGATCAGTTGCTTTTGGGTTTTGAACTAGCAAACAACAACTGCGAGTAGTCTTTTAAGGTTGATATTTTTGTTGTATCATGTATTAGTTCTAATTTTATGTGTTGTTGGTTTTCAGTATTGAACTCAAGTGTTAAATCCAATTCAACTGATGTGCTTTCACGCCAATTTCCAAGGTTAGGGGAGGGTTGAGCACTCACAAACTGGTTTAACCCCTACACATACCTAATGTGCATGTCCCAAGCTAGGAACCTGTAGTCCAGTGGTTGTGGTTGTTTAAATATTCATTTATTGCTTTTCATTCACCACTTTTTTCAATAGATTAGGTTATGAAAATTTTCTATTTTTTATATTTTGTGGCTTTTTAGTTCATTATTGAAGGCCAAAATGGGACCTCTAGAAGTTAAAATTTGACTCTCATTTGGTGAATGGCTGTCTCATGGACAATCATACCACATCTATATCTTCATAAAATTTTTGCATTGACCACACCCTGAACCTTTGCAATTACTATGAAAATTAAAAAGATATTGGGTTAATGTCAGAGACTGTATTCCAACCACAAGAAAAACAGTGGGAATTTACAAACCTAGAGGTCTCAAAAGGCCTTTAACAAGGGTGAAATACTAATCCTTTTGAAAATCTCTAATTGCCCCAAATAAAAAAGGTGTATTCATAAAATAATATTGTCTTACCTGTATATTATCAAAAATGTACTTGGAAAAAAAACATATAACACAAAGCAAAGACAGCCCTACGACCACTATTGCTGACTTGGTACAGGCACATGACACATGTGGTGGGGTTGAACTAGTTTAGTGGGATCCCAACCCTCTCCAACAAGTGGCCATATGAAAAAAATAAAAGAAAAAACAACATAAGACGAACAACAAATCTCAAACAAAAACTCAGCAAAGCCAACAAAAGAGTACACACATATAAGAGGAAGAATTTATTATGGGTAAAATAACAGGGTAAACCTCCATGCAAATACGTTGTAATATCCGGACATTCAACATATAGCATAAGAAAAACATTTAGTCAACCAGAGGGCACAATCAGGATAAATGCAGGAAGTTTACAGCAGACCTGAATTACAATGAATAAACTTAACAAAAATTCAAATAAAACTTCAATTCAACCTAGGGAATTCAATTGAAAATAAAAAAGGTAACCATCCGCAGATCAATGTGTATATATTTCAGTTAGAGATAACACAAAACCCACTTCACAATCAATTTCAAAGTGTCTTACCTGGGGAATAAATTTCATATACAGATGATGATAATTGGTCCACTAGAGCTTTTTCTTAGAGTTAGATAATTCACCCATAAGATTGTTTTCTATGAGTTCTGCCTATTAGAAAGATTATTTTATCTTTGAATCTCTAAGATAGATATTAATGTTTTCTTCCATTTGAATTATAGAAGACATTTTCAAAGGGAATTTCATAGGAGAGAAATACAAATAGAGGCTTCCAGGAGTTTGTATTACTTACCCGACACCATTTGAAATTCCATCAAGATCACAAGCCATTTATATATCATTGTGTTCTGTATGGAATTTTGAACAAGGATCAAACTTAAGTTAAGTTCTATTTGGTTTGGTTTCAGATAAGGTCTTAAAGAGAATTTCTAAACAGACTACCATGTTAAACTTTGTTGACCTTTGATGTCAACAAAATTATATAAGTTGTCTTTTGAAATCAAAAAGGTTAAGTGCTTATTTATACTTAGGTTGGTCCCCGCCGTAATATTCAGTATGAGCTACGTCATATACAAATATAAACGGTCGGCGGCGGCTAATGAGAAACGACCTTGACACGACAACTGATTCCCGGATTGTTGCTCTATCTCTGGTAACCAGTAAAAATACTAGGAAGGATGAATGCCGTTTGCCATAATAGAAATAATAATTTAAAGGAAAAACAAAAGTCGTGCATACTTGAAGCCAAAGAAAAAGATGTATTGGCTATTTTGCCGACTGGATACAGGCAATTTAACTAATCTGATAATAGGCCAAATCGCTACACTGAGACCCAGAGTAAAAAAAAAGTCACTCGATGTTTCTGACAAATAGTTCAAATCCCAAACACAATCAATAAAAATGTAAACTTTACCAATTTAATTTTTACATTCTGATGTTCTCGTTTCATTAATGGTTATGTTTGTACAGTTGCCACTGTTCGTGGTGATGGAGCAAAGTCTAACTGAAATACAACTTGCATGGACTGTACCACTGGTCCTAGAAGCCTAGAATTAAGGAAATTGTGTCTTTCCCTGACTGCATATAGGTTTTTTTTGTTTCTTGAGGCATGCACGGACCTGTTTTTTCTGGGGGGGGGGGGGGTTAAAAAATAAATATGTGTAATTTGTGGTGCAACTTCTTAGACATTTTTTTAAAGGCTTTGTATATTATTAGTAAAATTTAATTTTATGAAAGCAATAAATGCTATTTTGAAGGATTTTAATTAAGATGTGCAAACTGCAGTTGACTCGAAACTAAATAAAGTCTGAAAATATCCACACAGAAACAGATAATTCCATCACTAAGAATGGAAAAACCTGCAACAATTTTGGAGTCTCCTGACATGTTAACAAATTCAGTGATCCAGCTAGCCCAAAATGGAGAGTGCAACACCCCTCTGACATTTTGGTGCTGTCCACTTCCTTTTTTTCTGAGATAAACACAAAACAGCTTATTTAAAAAAACAGGTTATGAAGTTAAACTTTTCAGTCAAAAATAGAAACACAGTCTAATTAGACTTTACAGTGACCAAAAATAGAAAAATATTTGGTATTTCATCTAGATCATTGATTTCAGCTGTTGCCTTCCCAGGTTTGAAATCATGCTGAAGTGCCCTTTTGGGCATTGAGCCCCTCTGCCCTTAAACCTAGCTGGAACATTGAGAATGTAATCATTTTATAGGGACCAATTCATTCTGATATTTAGCTGATTTCTGCTTTTGGAAGTACAGATTTGTCCATCTAAATTTATGTACTGGTATTTTGCTCCTAGTTGGCTATTTCTCTTCCATGGTAAGCTAAGTAAAATCATCCCTGAATTTTTATGAAATATCTTAAATATCTTGCATAATTATTTAATTAAATTCTGGTTCCGTTCATGATATAAAAATCATTTTAAAAATGGGCTCTTTTAGAATTTTAATTGGGCTTAAAAGCTAACATTTTCAAACTTTTTACAGCGGATTTCATGCTTCATTTGCTGAAGATGAACTCCGACTCCTCTATAAGTTTACCTGTACTGATGAATGAACTGGAGTTAAATCTCCTGCAGATGAAACTGGTGTTGCTAAATAATACAATAGGTATTGTTCCAGTGAGAAGGTGGAAGTTTAAATCTATCATGGTTGATTAAAACACCAGAAGTTTTTGTGTCTCAGTAGTATAGATATTTGGACACACAGAAAATGTTGTAATTATTTTCTGCATTCAGTGAAAAAAATGTCTTTAAATTCAGGAGGTATTGCATATTGCAGTTAATACCGAAATATTAATTCAATAGAATAATATCAAAGAGTGATCAAGGTTTTGATAAAGAACAACATGCCCATTTAATAATATTGAGCTTTTGATGAAAAAATTCAGGTATACCATGTATACTCCAATCCAATAAAGCTTATTTATTATCTTTAGCATTTTTGGAACAATTTGTTGACCCTCTCAATGGTTTATGAAGTAAAAATTGTACATGTACACCAACTGAAGTTTGAATAAACTTATGTAGAAACTTGAAATTGAACTGCATTAAGTGTTTGGGCTTAGTCTTTAATTTTGCCCAATAATTTTTCTTAAAAAGATTTAATTTAAAAACTTTTTATGCTGTTCATTTGATTATATTGATATGTAATTGACAAAAATAAGTTTTCTCTAATTATTAACATTTACAATTTCCCAGGAAGAGGGTTAATAAAAGTTTAAGAATGGTTACAGCAACATGCTTATTGGGGAGAAATTTTATCAATGTTCAAAATTTAGCAATAAGGGGTATTCTGCCATATTTTTGTTCTGGATACAAGTGAATAACATGAAAAAAATTGTTTACATCCTTCAATGAATAATATCAAAAACTGTTGTCATTCTAAAAAATTGAGTATATTAGTGATTAACAGATTTGTTATCTCCCCTTTCCTAATACAAGTTCTTGCTAGAAAAGTAATTATACTTTGTTAATGGTTGGAAAATAAATTCAGCAATTTGGTTTGAATGTTCATGAGACCATTTTACCAAAAGC
>JAULBM010320566.1:0-13565 GCA_032357055.1 Geukensia granosissima | reverse complement strand
TGCCGCCTCATAAAATACGTGTACTATACAGCTTACTAAGAGAACTAACACTAATATTAGATATAGAGGAAGAGTGTCGCTCGCAAGAAAAAATATATTCAGAAATACATGACGGTTTTATTGATAAGACTTTGTTGCGATCGGATCACAGATCACAAAAACCTTTACTATGAGGTCAGGTATACATTTTAAGGCACAACCATTTGATTTTTATTGGGGGGGAGGGGGAGGGAAGATTCTGCATTTTACACACCAGATTTTCTTTCTTTCCATTTTTCGTCTATATAGCTTTTGTATTTGTATTTGTATTTGTAAAGCCTTTTATCAATTTCCAACAAAATATAAACCCCCAACTATCCACTGAAAAGAGACAAGTGCCTGTGTTTTCTACACAACACATTTGATTAAGCTTTCACGGGGTTTCAAGTAGCTTCAGTGCCCAATAGATATTAACTATATAAAGTCGTTTTATTTGCATTAAAAAAACTATATGATTTAACCCAAGGCAACCCATATTTCATGGCGACAAAATTTTTTCCGGTTGTATGATACTTTGGGACTGTCATAAGCGTAATCCGTCCATAGAAACTATAAGGATTTCGTTAGAAACGTTTTTGTAGTTTACATAGGATAGACTTTTTCGTATCTTAAACTTCGGGTATACGGGTGGAACTCGATTGACTTTTCTAATTTTATAATATATATTATAAAGTTCTTATTTATCATGTATATTGTCCAGGAAAAGGGCAAGCAAATCGGGAGTAAGTAAATTACCGCGACTAATTCGCAGATGATGTTTTAAAAATACTTTTGTCTGATTTTGATGTTTTTTTTATTCGACCCTAAAGTTCATGATGTTGTTAATGGTATGCGTCCGTCGTTGGTGTTTATCCATATTTGTCGGTATGGTTAAATTTCCGTTCTGATGGACTTTTTAATTTCATATTCCGTGATGATGACCCCCAGCTTACTTAAACAGAACTAACATACTAACCGCTTCCGTTTTTTGCACACAGGCCCAATTGAATTTTTATTTTATTTCTGTATGATTCTGTATTTATCCATGTTTAATTTGATTTTATGTGTAATTTTGTATTGTCCGTGACATAGCCCTGAAAAAATAAAAGATATTGGGTTAATGTCAGAGAGAATGCACTCCAATCATAAAAAAACAGAGGAAAACTAGAGGTCTTCACAAAGCCTTCAACAACAACGGTGGAATACCGCTGCTTGTGAAAAACTCTAAATTCACAACATGATTAATCATGATTAATCATGTTGATCAGTCCTTTTTGCCATGATGCTATCGCCGCCGTCGTCGTCGGCGTTTGTAGACAAGTAAGGTTCCGTTTAAGAAACCGTTTCATTTTAATAATAATAATAATAATAATCTTTATTTAAAGAGGATGACCCCATCAGCGTAAGCTAATCTTCCTGGGGGTCCTCAAAACATCATAAATACATGAATATATATATATACACAGAAGTAATAATAACAAAATATACTAGTATACAATAAGAAAAAATAAATTAAAAAAAAATAAATAAATAAAATACAATAAGCATCTTATAAACTTAATAATAATTTTATGGTATAGAGACATTAATTATTGAAAATGTTTAAAGCATTTTGATTTAAAACATGAAAGTGATTTACAATTCTTTACCTCCAATGGTAAATTATTCCAAATTTGAGATCCGGAAAACAAAAATGTGTGTTTCAAAAAATTTGTTTTTGGTTTTGGAACAAAGAGCTGATTGTTTCCGGAAGAGCGTAAATTATAATTTTGATTATATTATTTGATTATAATAATTTGGTAAGGAGGCTCGGTTGAGTTGATGTAACTTTTCGAGGTCGTTGTTTGGTGGTGACTTTCTGTAATTTGCTGTTTTAGTTGCACTACAACGGCACTTTTTAGGGCAACGGTGCCAACTTGACAGAGCAGACCGGTTCCGCTGTGAAGTGATTTCATGACCGCGTCCTACCTCAAAACACTGCAGCAGTGGGTCACTGCGTCGAGGGCGATGTAAGGAGTTGGTCATTACTTCATCACTCCACGTTGTACTACGGTCGAAATTCCTGCTCGGCAGCACGTGTTGCTGCTTCGATAACAGCTACGTGACTCAATGACCGTTTTCAGATACATATAATACAATTATAAATTAGTTCCAAAATACTTTTCTTTTGGGCAAGAAAACTTAATACAATTCCGACTCAGCTTAGAAATTTTGCTTTTTTGACTCAAATTATCCTCAAAACTGGTGTCACTTTGCTAATTTTTTCATAAGGAATCATTTGGAGAAAACCCCATCAAAATCAGATGAAACATATTTTTTATATTATTCGAAACTGAACCCCCCACTTCTAGTTCGAAAATGGTATTTATGAGAGAGAAAAAAAATCTAATGACATACTACCGAAAGCTAAAAAAACCCTTTGAAAAATCTCCTTTTAGACCCTCCCTAAAAAACTGTCAGGGATAGATCACCTAAAATCAATCACAACTTTTTTATATTGGGTATCACTGTGGTTAAAAATTAAATTGGATCCAAATAATAGAACAAGTCATTGAACGGAAACCTAATTAACTGTCTTTGGACACCGACGCCGCAACATGCCCATAACATTAAACGACCACAAAATTTTTGCGGTCGTATCAAAATGTATTAGATTTTAAACAAAAGTCAGATCTATTCTTTTTTGTTTTACAAATTATACAAGACCTAAAGAGAAAATCCACACGCATCATCAACATAACATATTGTCTCAGTTTCCTTTTCTTTTTCCCTCTCCTTTTTGCATTTTACATGGTGTTAGTACCTCACATGTTGTCTATTCTTTCTTAAAGGAAATACAAAATCTGAAACGCTAATTTGAGGTCAAAGTTGTGCTTGTCTCCGTTTTGCGTCAGCTTGCTGGTAGGTCTTTGAGGTCTTTTTTTTTATAAAAACACACACAATAAAAATTTTCAAAAATCGGCAAATGTTGCTTGGGACTTTGAAAATTGACAATGAAAGAAATGTGTGGTGTTTTGATAAAATTTTGATTTATCACTTAAATATTCTTTTCCATCTAGAACTTACTTTCAGAATTAACATTCACACTGGAAGTGTTGTGCTGTGTTTTTTATATTGTGTGTATTTTTCTGCTTGCTGGCTCCTTCAAGGGATTTTTCGAAATTTGGTAAATCGAGAGACTGTACAATAACATTTTTTATATATATATTTGCATGCTAAAATTGCATTGTAAAATATTGTATAGCAGGAAGACTTTACAAGTGAGTTTAACTTGTGTATTATCCATTGTGCACAATTCCGCCAATAATATATGTTTAAACTAAAATCCACAGAGCCTGTAATCGCTCACCTGGCAGAATGTGACTTTTTAAGTTTATGAACCATTATTGCGCCTTATTTTATGTAAGCTAAGTTGAAACAGAGGTGCTTTGCAAGCGCAGCATGATATGACCGCAGCACGTTGAAATGTGAAAGGTGAACAAAAGACAATTTGGGTAAGTGTGGACACATTATTTTGTTGGACACAATAATGTGTGTGATTATTTTGTTGGACACAATAATGTGCTGGACATAGTATAGAGCTGGACACAGTAAAGTGCTGGACACAGTGATATGACTGGATAAAAGATCATATTATCATAGTATCTACTATGTTAATTTTTTCATAAAGAAAAAACCATTAAAATCGTATTAAAAATATTTTTTCTCATATTATACAAAATTGAATTCCCCTCCCCCACTACTTTGAACCCTTTTAACTAAAAAACGGCAAAAAACCCTTTTAACTTAAAAAACGGCAAAAGATAGAGAAAATCTGTTGACATACTATTGAAAGCTCTCTTTGAGAGGAATCAAATGCAAAAAACCTATCAAAATCGGATGAACAATACAAAATTTTTATCTCCTGCAGAATAACATTTTGTAAACATTTTAATCCCTTTTATACAAAAATCTGAAAATGCTAGAAAAAATGCTTTGCATTTTTTATGAGGAATCATTTGGAAAAAAAACCATCAAAATCAAATTCAAAATAAAATTTTTCTATATTATACGAAATTGAATTCCCCCTTCCCCCACTAATTTGACCCCTTTTAGCTGGAAAACGGTAAAAGATAGAGAAAATCTGTTGACATACAACTGAAAGCTCTCATTGAGCGGAATTAAATGCGAAAAAACCTATCAAAATCGGAAGAAAAATAAAAATTTCACATCTCCTGCAAAATCGCATTTTTTAAACCCTTTGACCCCTTTTATACAAAAAAACAATACATTTTACAAAAAATGCTTCGAGTAAATTTTATTGCATTTTTTATAAGGTACCATTTGCAAAAATCCCCATCAAAATCGAGTTAAAAATAAAATTTTTCCATATACGAAATTGAATTCCTCCCTCCCCCAACTACTTTGACCCCTTTTAGCTCGAAAACGGTAAAAATAGACATACTACTGAAAGCTCTCATTGAGAGGAATTAAATGAAAAAAAACCCATCAAAATCGGATGAAAAATAAAAATTTCACATCTGCAAAAATGCATTTTTTCAACCCTTTGACTCCTTTTACATGTATACAAAAAACTGTACATTTCACAAAAAAAAATGCTTGGAGTAACTTTTATTGCATTTTTCATAAGAAATCATTTGCAAAAAATCCCATCAAAATCGGATGAGAAATAAAAAAAAAGTTTCAAAAATTAGGACGAGGCCATTTTTGGACCCCTCATATCTCAAAAATAGTAAGAGATAGGTCATGACGCTTGTAGCCTATTATGTTGACTTTTTCATGGGAAATACAAAGAAAAACGCCCCATCAAAATTGGACAAGAAATAGAGATGTTGCATTCAAATTAGAGAAAAACCCTTTTTGGCCACTCCCCAAAAAACGTGTGGGGATAGAACCCCGAAAATCAATACCAACCTTTATTTTTAACCAATTGTATGTTCCAAAATATTAAAAGGGTTGGTAAACTAGAACAAAAGTTATCGTGCGGAAACCAACCTGTCTACAGACGCCGACGACGACGCCGACGACGCCGACGCCGACGACACTGACGACAACAGCGCCATACCATAATACGACCCCAATTTTTCCGGTCGTATAAAAAATAAGACAATTATATCAAACAGCCTGACACTTTTGATAACTGCTCATAAGTAATTAATTCAGGATTTTAATTAATTTTGTTTGCTTTCTTTATTTCATAATTCTAGAATATTAAGAAAGTTTACTTATGCGTTATAGGTGAACATAAAAACATGTCCTATTTTTATATTTCTGATTAAAGAGTCAGAAAAAAATAGAATATGAGGTTCACTGGTTTTGATGATTAAATGTCAAGCGATCAAACTATTCATCTGTTGCACTGTTTTCTTTGAACATTGGCACATGTTGAAAAAATCTGGCAGAGAACAGAAAACAACAGTGATTGAATTTGATTATTTTGACAATGTTCGAATTATCTGTATTTGCAAACAAAAAGTAGCCGTGATTAACTCCCAAGACGTGGTTTCTTTCCACTAAAAATCATCATAAAATCATTTGATTGTGTACAGATCACGTCGCCGATGTTAATTTGTCAATTAGAATCTTGATGTAATAAAACAAAGTATAGGCATTGAATCTGCTGTTTTACGTTGCTTTTTATTGGGTTAATTCTGTGGTTTACGGTTTCCTTTAATTGTCTGTATTTTAATTGTGATCGCGTCTGGTTTAGCAATTAAGCAACATTCGTTCTAACCAACCGAAAATTGCATAATGATTTGACCACCACCAGCAGCAATAATGTGGTGAAACAGCTTACCAGGACGGAAAATATGTTGTCAACATTTCACTTTTCTAGTAATTCAGGCTAATAAGTTGAATTGTGTTCAACAGAATTGCAAATACATTTTAAAAAGCAAAAGAAGGGTTTTTGTTTTTATCGGCACGTGCATTGTATGAGGACGGTCAATGAACTTCGTAAATGTTAATGGCAAAGGCCAACGGATGTCCTGCTATCAGAGTTGAAACTCGTTAACACTGGGGGTCGTGTATGCTCATGTTAACCGGAAGTGAGAATGACGTGGGAATCGGGTGACCAATCAGGTTGTAGAGTTATTATATCTTGCATATACACAAACTGAAAATTAGGCCCATCCGTTCTGAAATTTGTACTTTTTGTACCTTAAAATTTAAAACAGTTCGAGTTTTAGCAAAATTTTGGGCTTTAAATGCAGAACTGGATCCAGTCCATGCTTAGATTACAAGAAATTCATTCATCGTTCATATAAGTACAATCAAACATTTGAATGCTTGATGCACCGTTTATGGCGTTAGAAAAATTTAAATAATATTAATCGGTTATGGCGGTCTAAAGGTTATAGAAAGTCTTTTCTTTAATGTTTCTGAAACGCGATTTAAAAAAGTCCTAAATATTATTCCGCTTGTGTAATATTGGAAATTTAACAAAAAAGGATCAGATGCAGAACAACAATTTGCCCAACGATACATATCATGATACACTTTATAGTTAAACTTGCTAAATATTTACAATTTAATTTGACAAATTTGTGTACATTAATATCTTTTTATTATTCAACGAAATAAAATAACATATATTAAGAGACATATTTACATGTAGATGTGCCTAGAAGATTCTTAATGCAAGTGTTAACATGGGAAAGGAGTAAGGTTTCACATTAAGTAAAAAAAAAGTTAAAGCTTGCAAAAGGTTTGGAAAAGATTTTATATGTGAAAACGAGAAGATATTGGGTAAATATCAAGGATATCATATGTCATCTCCTTAAAAACTGAAAAATAAAACAAAAAGACCAACCTTGAGTCGACTCCTATCTTGAGACAGGCACATGATTCATACCCCCTTCCCCATTTCGAGGCTAAAGGCCAAATCAAAGCCAATAAATCTGTTTAGGACATACTATAAAAATCACACCAGAGGGTACCAAAACCATCTTGAGAGTTGCTATACACCTCTTCTATACACCTACTTAGTTTAAAAGTACACAGGAAGAGTGCGTCTCATTGTATATGTCATTCACATCGACGTGACAGAATTACCCAGGAAGACATCGGCGTGACAATAGTACCCAGGAAGACATCGACTTGACAGTAGTACCCAGGAAGAGGGCTTTTCATTGTATGTTCTCACGGCGACACAACTTTGATAAAATATTAACTCAGATTTCAGGAAAGGGATTTTTATAAAATGAAAATTAATAACAAATAACCCAGTTATTTTCAGTGTATTTGTTGACATCGGAATACAAGCTGATTTTATTAGATTTATTAAGCTGGCGATAAAAAAAGATTTGGAGCTCAACGGCGACGGGAGAAAATAAGATACTGGAGTTAATGAAAATGTAAACTAAAAGTTTTTGATTTTTGATTTTACAATTACAAAATCACTAAGCGCTTAAAGCAAAGGCTGATTTAAAATGGGACAATTCAAATCTAACATTATTACTTTTAAGAAAGGAAATAAAGTTGGATATTAGTTATATCTTGGTTGTTATCTTTATACAATGCTTTGGTGACGTCATTTTGTTATCATCATGGTATTCTAATTCTGACAAGTTTTGATAATATTAAATCTGAAAATTACAGTTACAGATGTATATTTAAATTGGTTGAAGAAACTTTGTTTTGGTGCAGTAATCTATCACTGTCAGACAACAAGATAAGGCATGAACAGAAACAAAAACATGGGAAATTACCACGAATGTAAAATAAAATAAGCTTCCTGTACAATAATATCTATATATCAAAGGACAAATGACTTCGAGGATCATACGACACCAGATAAATTTATATGGCCCATTGCAAAATGACGTTCAAGTTTTCTTATCGAAAATGTCTGATTCTATGAGCCAGTGTATAAACAAGTTAATTTTTATGTATTCGTATGATTGAAGTAAACCAAATTATTAGAACAATCCCACATCTATTAAGTTGACAAATGCTGTACCGCTGAACATTCAAATATAAAATTTTTAAAACTATTGTTTGCTTTTCGCTGTATCTATACTGTTCACATAAAAAGATAAAACTAAGCATTTTAAAATCAAACTGTAGATATACAATAATTTCAGATCGTAGGTTAAATGGCTTTAATCCACCCTTTAAAACAATTCCAAATAAGTCGCATGGTCTGTCCCAAAGCGAACAACTAATAGTAACTCGTCAAATACAGGTAACTCACCGACAGCACTGGGGCACTCTGGGTTTGATTTGGATGTAGAATAAACCGCGGAAACTTACTTATACTACATTATATACCGGTACATACAAATAGGTATATCCTTGCAGCCATATATTATTTGACCAAAACAATTTAAAAATACACATTTCCCAGCATCCTGTGTTGTGTTCTATTTTTTTCTCATTCATATACAATGTATATTTCATGAAAGTAATTCGAGGATACCAAAGGGGCAGACAAAAATCATTTCAGAAGATAGCAGATAGACAAGACAATGACAAACAAAATGAAACGAAAGAAAACGTAGTACTCACAACACTTCACTGAAAACTAAAGCTGTAGAAGCACGAACCCCACAAAAACTATGGAGAGTTCAGGTGCTCCGGAAGGAGCAACTCCGGTTAACGCATATGATAACAATCGTCATATCTACTCTATGTCAGAGTTTGCTGGAACGGATAAAAAGGTTGTGAAAGAAAAATACGGGTATATTTTGTAGACTGAAAAAAAAGTGCAAGTAACTTGCAATAATACTTTTAGCAATCGCGATGTGTTTTAAGCTTCGCCGAGTTTTTAATTCTCTACGAGGATTTTACATTATAAAATTAGCCATTTGTTTGCCGGAAGTGGTCAATTTCACGCGCTAGCGCGAGACGTGGAGTATACATTGTCAATGCTGCGTAATAATTAAGTAATTTAACTAGAATTAATTAACCTGCAAATATGCTTTGTAGCGCGCCTGAATAGAATTTTAAAAGTTATTCTTCTGATTTGTACCGCAAGAGGGGGTCCGAATGAAAATATGTTCGCAATATTTCAAATAACTTTATCTAGGTCAAATTCAGCGCTCCCGCAAATAACAAAGATGGCTAACTCAACGTTAAATTCCCGAAGAGAAATTCAAGGGCAGATAATAGTAGGTAAAACGCTTTTGAAAAATCTTAAGAATGAATTCTTTCTTTTGTTTAAAATAATTCCAAATGCGGAAACGCACAAATGATTTAATTAAGCCCGAAATTCGCACTCCAGAAAAGCTTGATATTGAGTTTTATATAGTGTATCAAGTGATGTAAAAAAAAAATTACCATTAACAACAATAAACGACATCAGCCTATTTTATTAATCAACTCAAAAAGACTACTTGATGAATAAGCCTGGGATATTGGCTAGGTTAATATTTGGACTGCTTGATGGTTACCAAACTTTAGGTCATACTTTATCTCGATGCGTTGTCTAGTATTGTGAAATTCCTGAATGTTTGTTGTATATTGATTTTACTTGTAAATGAATAACACTAGCTTGGCTGTTAAAAATACAATAGGCAAAAATGAATAATTAAAAAGAAAATATTTAAGATGTATGCGAATTTTAAAGGAATAGAATTAAAGCGAGTCCTTCTGCTATCACCAATTGTGTTTCATTGAATTATGGATCTTTGAAACCTTTGACGATAGTGTCATGGAACTAAGGATTTCAATGTTAAGTACCTGAAAGTATAGTAATTAAACCAAGAATTTGATACCAATCAATACAGTAATTATTTTTTCACGGTCATATTAGGAGATATTGTGTTGTAATTTGACAAGATGACAACAAAAGAAGTCTAAAATCCGATGTTTACTTGTGTTTAAATCTCAGATAAAAATCCTAGAAATAAAAGACATCCTCGAGTAAACTCTATCATGTGTTTGATTTTATACAAATACGGAATACAGGTCAACGCGATTTCTTTTTTTAAAAGTGCACATAATATCCGGTAAAATATATGACCGGAAACAGACGTATTAAGTTCCACCTTCCAGGGGGGTATTCCCATGTTTACGAAGGAAGTACCATGATAATTTTCGGTAATTTAAAGTCCTTAGACGTCAAGACAGCTATCAATCATGTGCAAAAGAATAATTTTTCTCAATTGATAGCAAAATTACAATTTAATAAGTTCAAATATTATAACAAAAGTTTTTTTTTCAATTTTTAGCTCACCTGGCCACAGGCCATGTGAGATTTTGCCATCACTTGACGTCCGTCGTTGGTAAACTTTAAAATTTTCATCTTCTCTTCTAAAATCGCAAGGCCAAATGTAACCAAACTTTACAGGAAGCCTCTGTTTCCTCGGGTTAGGGTCACTCATACAAAAATAGATTTTCGTGGGGCACGAAACAAGTTTTTAAAACAGTGCCTTAGTTTTCTCCTCTTCCTTATACAAATAGCTAACAGTATGGGTAAAATTGTGATTCCAATAATGAGAAAAGGCCCTCTTTAGGATGAAATGTCCGAAACATAACCATATGATGATTTGAATTGCTATAAAAATACATGGAATTCCCTGTGTATTTTTGGACTGATTCTCTTTGGAAAAGTTCCCTCGGGGAGACTTTAGCTTAATTTTGTGAAAGATTTAATCTCACATAGTACCACGAAAAAATAACCAGTAAATCTATTTCCTAAGCTGTTTACAAATTTATCTTGGTTATAGACCAACGAAACATAGGAAATCTATAGGATGACGTCAAGTTTGCATGGGGCTTTCTAGTTGGATCGCTTCAGGAAAAACAACAGTGACCCTGAACCCTCGTTTTGACCTGATTGGATAAAAAACATGGCCGCCTAAGAGGATTCTTGTTTCTGATAGGCTGATACATGAAAAATCTTCCCCTCTGTAACCTTTGGCCCAAATTTATAAATATTTGGTATAGAACATCTATGGTAGGTTGTTTATAAGGTTTCCTCATTTCGTCCCTTTCGGACAAAAATATGGCCGCCATGGACAACTCTTGTTTCTGATTGGCTTATTCATTAAAAATCTTCTCCTCTGAAACTGCTTGGCGAAACGGATAAATATTTAGTATGGCATATCTAAAGTGAAAGGTCCTTCACGAGGTTTCTTCTTTTTGCCGTTATCGGAAACTAAATATGGCCGCAATGGAGGATTCTTGTTTTTTATTGGCTGATACATTAAAAATTATCTCCTCTGAAACTACTAGTTCAAATGGATTAATATTTGGTAATAGAATCTATGGAAGGTCCTTTAGAAAGTTTCCTCATTCTGTCTCAATCGGACAAAAAACATTGCCGCCATGGATGATTCTTGTTTCTGATTGGCTGATGCAATAGAAAGTCTTCTCCTCTGGAATGGCTTGGTCAAATGGATTAATATTTGATACGGAGCATCTGTGTAAGTACCTTTATAAAGTTCCGCATTTTGTCCTGATCCGAAACAAAACATGGGCGCCACGGATAATACTTGTTTCTGATAGGTTGATTGACTGATTGTTGTTTAACGTCCAGTGGCAAATATTTTATGCATACTCAGGACGAAAACAAGTTAAACAATAAATCAATATGTAGACTGTGAGCAAGGGACCGGTAAGGGAGCGACTTTAAGACTGCCACTGGAAAAATTGCGGGTTGGATAGGGGCGGAAAGATACTTGGTGCCTATTCTTTCCCCGTAACAACCTTCGAGAAGGGGAGTTCGAGTATTTATACATTCCCTTGAACTAACGGACGCCCCTTTAACAGGGGTTTTACCTGCAGGCGGAGAAACCGGGGGGGGGGTCTGCTGACAGGCTGAAACTGCTTGGTAAAGCTGATTAATACTGTATTGGATGTAGATTATCCATGGGGAGTCTTTAACAAAGTTTCCCCATTTCGTCCCAATCGGACAAAAACAAGGCAAGACAAATCTTGTTTCTGATCTTCTCCTTTGAAACCTCTTTGCCAGATGCCTGGAGAGCGATACAGACTCGGTCTCCTGAGTTCTAGATTTTTAATTCTAAAACTTCGCCAAAATGGGAAAAACTAAAATTTACATAATTTTCGAACAATAAATGGGGTTTTTACATTGTTTTAGAGATTTTTGCACTTTAAATAATCCCAGATAAAAACTAGGTTAAATTATAAACATCATACTACATCTCTATTTCTATGTAAAATTTATTTACAGTTGAAAGTAATCATATTAAATAGTGGTGTGCAATACCAAGAGGATTAAAAGCTTTGGCATGAAGTAGTGTTGCAAAGTGGGTGATCTTAAAATTACAAACATGTAATTCAAACAAACCACGTTCACATTTTTTATCCGGTATAATAAATTCTAGCAGGTGTTATATTGCCTTTCATCCCCCCGGGGGGGAGGTGGATTGACCCTATTTCCACCCCTAGGAAATTTTGGATCAGAGCATCTTTTCTCTGGAAAAAATTAAACAGTATACATTGCCGTTTTTCAGCCATGTAAAAATTTCCCCCATTGATAAACATATATAGATAACTTTATTTCCAATCATAGGAAATTTAGCTTCCTCGTCTACGACTGTGTTTCCCCAGATACCAATATGGCTTGGTATCCAGAAGAAAATCACTTCTTTACCTAGGTTATCAAGTCTCTTATGAAATTCAAGGATATGAGAAATTAAAAGATTTTTAATTTGTTCACTTTCTATTGCCAACAGACAAGAAAGTGAGTCAGAACAAATCGGAGTATTAAAATTCCCGATATTTATTCAACATTGGTAATATTGTATTCTAATGGTCACTAGATTGCAAAAGGAATCTAGGGACGATGCTCTACTGTCTGTAAACTACTCCATTGAATGTTTTTTTGGAAATTTTAAACCTTTATCTTATGAATATTTCACTAATTTCTTGTCAAGAAAAAGAACCCAGTGAGTCGTCGAATAAAATATTTAAATAAAAGTACTGCCCTCACCAGATACGTTTCAGGTACACAATAACTGATTTAGATCGGGAATTTCCTATTGTATTTTTTATATCTTCTAAATATTAATAATCAAAAACGAATGATATCAACCATTTACTTATATAATTTGTTGAATGGAGACGAGAAAGAAATTTTGCAATAACATTTATGTTATATTTAACTTTATGTACATTCTACGGGTCTTTTTGTAAAACCCTGCCAAGTGAATTATCTCCCTTTTACATTGTAAATACCATAGAGACTTTTCTCTTGGTTCAGGTTCATTTTCCATTGAAAAGAATATAAAAACGAAAATATTTCTTTAAGAATCACCAAGATACATCTTTTTGCAAAATTTTATAGAGATTAAAAAATGATTACACCTTTTAAGGTAGGTTTCCACGATCAAACTTTCTCATCAAACGTTTTTCAAACTAAACCTGTGCACCTGTTTCCAACTCAGGTTTGATCGTGTAAACACTACATCAAACATGTTTGACAACACTTCCAACTCTCAACCTATATTTGATAAAGTTGTCAAATATGTTGGTTGAGGTGTTTACACTGTCAAACTCGAGTTGAAAACAGGTGCACAACAAAATTCTGAAGGAACATGAGCAAGTTTGATGAAAAGAGTTTGATCGTGTAAACGCAC
>JAULBM010320555.1:0-13566 GCA_032357055.1 Geukensia granosissima | reverse complement strand
TCCGGAGCACCTGAACTCACCCTGGTTTTTGTAGGGTTCTTGTTACTCCAGCTTCAGTTTTCAGTGTAGTGTTGTGTTTTCTTTGTTTGTCTTTCGTTTCATTTTGTTGACCATGGTCTTGTCTGTCTTCCGTCTTAACGATTTCCGTCTGCCCCTTTGGTATCTTTGAATTCCTTTTTCAAGGTTGGTACAACCTGTTGTCTCTTGACTTCTTTCTGGGTTTTTTTGCGGACTATGTATCGACTTTTAATGTTAAATCTCATGAAGTTGACCTGTTTGGTTTTTTAAAGTTTTGTTTTGATGTCGTTTTTTCAAACTACTTTCCTAGGTAAAGGGAAGTGTTGATAACTCACAAACATGTTTAACCCCACCACATACTAAATGTATCTGTTCTAAGCCATGAAACTGTAATTCAGTAGATGTTGTTGTTTTTATATGAAATAGGTTAAAACTTTCCTTGATTTACATTCAATTCATATGTCCGATAGTTGTTACGTTCGAATATCATCACATTTAATTGTCGGGCGTTTCACAGCTCTCATATAGGTCTGGGTATGTGTCTGTTTTTTGAAGGTCTTATGCCAACCTGTAGATGTCTGTAATGTAAACGATGTAGGTGGTTGTTTCATGGATAATTGTACAATTATAAAATTATATATTGTTAGGTGGTGGGCTAGGTAGGTCTACGGTGCACACCCAACAGGACTCATCCTCACCATTTTTTTAATTTCGTACTTATACCCTTTTCATATTTAAATGTTAACATGCATAATATTGGTTTGATTTTAGGCTTTACTGTGTATTTTGTACCCCACCATGTTATTTTTGCCTATATTCGTTTCACAGATAATTTCAAGTCCACGGACATTTAATGACATGTAAACATACGTCAAACCATACAAACTAGGTACTGTTGGAAAGATAAATATATGAGCTTTTCAAAACATTCTTTTTAAATTTTATTGACTGACAAAAAAGCAAAATTCTTGCTCTACCCCTACCTTAATTTCCGGAAAACTTTATTTTGTATCCTTTCAACTATTATACTGAAGTCTGTATGAAGTTGTGATGGATTATCTGTATATAATTGAATTAATTATGGACGTTTATTATATCTAATAACCCCGATTTGTTTGTTTCTGTTATTTTGATACCAACACCCGTGAAAAACCAGGATTTTTTAAAATTTCAGATTTTTTTTTAGTTTTTCTCCTTTTTCCAAAAGCAGCAAATTATTTAGTTGTTTTTAGGCTATAAACTTGGTTTATTTGAATAGCACTGTGTATTAGGAATTTTATAACCTCAAGAAACCTATGAAAAAATGTTCTTCCACTCCAAATTTTAAGAAAATGTATGCTAAACTTTAATAACTAAAATTAAAACATTTATTTGTCTTCAAGCGAAAAATTAATATCAATATAAAATTAAATGAAATCCGGTTTAATAATGAAAGCTAAATACAGACAAAAGCAACGCCTGACAACCCAACATTCAAAAATAATAATTTTAGTCTTAAAAATCTTTCAACGATTAATCACAGAATTTGGTAGATTTGGGACGAGATGTACTTTAATACAACTTAATCTGGTATTAATCACTATCTCATTATTTTGTAAGCAATTTTAGGGAAGCATTTTACTTTTAAGACTTAATAAATTAACGTATTTTAAATTTCCTTAAAATCTGCTTTGGGAAAGGGTTGAAACATCATGTACATATCTCATAAAGAATTATATTCATAGCCTGTTTTGTGTTTTTCAGATAGAACTATTTATTTAAGGCGATAAAGTTGTTTAAAGAAGAAGGCTTAACCCTGGTTTAACTAACTATTTTACAAAATAATTCTGAGAATGGGAAATTTGAACTGCTAAAAAAACAATTTTGCATGATATTTTTTTATGTTTGGTGGAAGATAGTAATATTAAATGGAGTTTTCAAGAGGGTAAATTTACATATTCAAGTTACAAATTAATCTTTTGAAAATCATTTGAAAATTTGGGTAAAAGGAACTTGCATAGGATTTTGAAAAAATCTATAAATTTTTATCACCCGTTTTTTCGAAAAAGTAAGAATAAATCCGGACGATTATATCTAAAAACGATATAAAAAAGGTGATGTGGCATGATTGCTCATGAGACAGCCACCCAACAAGTGAAAGTAGAATTTTAACTTCTACAGGTCCCATTATGGCCTTCAACAATGAACCAGAGTCAATACCATAACGGAAGCTGTAACATGTTTTATTTCATTTAATCATTTTCTAGTAATTGACTCTATTTAAAGAAATGGAATCGAACAACAGTTTAGCATAGGTTTCTTGAGCTTATAAGATGTCTAATAGATAGCACTTTTAAAATAAACCAAGTGTATAGTCTAAAAACAACTAATTAATTTGCTGCATTACGAAAATGGAAAAAAAACTGAAAAATCTGAAATTTTAAAAACCCTAGTTTATTATAATTTATTGTAGCAAAATAACAGTAACAAACATCATAGGGGTTATACAATTTAATAAACTTTTATATTTGATTAACATATATACAAACAATCCATCAAAACTTCATACAGACTTCAGTATAATGATTGAAAGGCAAAAAAATAGAGTTTTCCGGAAATTTGGGTAGCAGTAGGGCTAGAATTTCTGCTATAACTTTTTTGATAGTCAATAAAATTTAAAAAGAAAAAGCTCATATAATTATATGTCCAACAGTACGCAATTTGCATAGATTAATATATTTACATGTCATTAAATCATGTAAATGTCCGTAAACTTTATATTATCTGTGAAACGAAAATGAGCAAAAATAACATGGTGGGTACAAAATACACAGTAAAACCTAAAAGCATCCCATTATTATGCTTGTTAACATTAAAAATATGAAAAAGGGCATAAATACGAATTATAAAAATTGGTGATTAAAAGTCCTGTGGGGTTGCATGGTAGATCTTCCGAGCTCACGGACTATGTCAAATCAGAAATAATGCGAGTAAAGTGTCAGTCTTATGGTATTTTGCGTCAGCGTTTATATCATATTTTCAAAAATTCAATATTGAGTTTAATTTGCAGAATATTGTATACGGAAATGACATGCTTAATCTACAACAGAGTGAACAACTAGTTTAAACAGATCACGCTTTTATAAAAGACAGTGTAAAAATTCTCAGTATGATAACAGCATGATTTTTGTCACCTTGAACGTCAAATAACATGTATCGGTATTATAAAATTATCCATTCGTATATGTATGTACGTTACCAGGTAGAAAATCATACAGCAACCAATCGAGCATGCTATTGTTGTCTTGTATCTGCGTTATTGGAATTGTATATTTGGGCAGTTTAAAATTTTACTATAACAATTTTTTTACGTTGGAATTTTGAATCGACTAGATTTAATAAAAAAAAAACATATCAATAATAACCTTGAAATCTGTTTGACATGATATAATATGATTTTATATTAGAGTTAGTAAGTTCTGTAAAAAAAATAATATTATTTGATTACCATGGACTTGTATTAATATAAATATAGTACATAAATTTTCGATTTTTTTAACTGTAACGCCCATGTACTTTTTGTTATAGAAGGAGAAGATAAATATAGGCTTTGACCTACTATCCAATCCTATAAATGGTAATTTTCATGAATAAAAAATTGTTTAAACTACAATTATAGCCACATATCTTTTTGATCTATTTACAACTGTTTCATTAAGAATCGTTGTAGATTTTTTTCTGATTTCTTTCTCCCCGTAAGTATAATTTTGAATCGTACGAGTACAGCAGATTCGATTTATAAGAGATCAAAGATTCCTAAATACAAACATAAAGTGCACAATTAGTTAGTCAAAAATAACTTTAAAAACCTCATATTTGTTATCAGATTTTTAATAGGTGTTTTATATTGAGTACAAATGACTTACATGTAATGCACATTAGCATGCAATCTTTTTCTGATGATGGAAAGCTGCAGAAATTACATAAAGCCTGATTTTAATTGTCTGAAAATATTTTAAAATTTTTTCTAACGGTTGTATGAAAAACATGTTTTTGTAATGTTGGCTACATTTAGCTTGAAATTGTATTATCATTATATTGCTATTCTTTGGTTGAACGATGACAGATTTCTAATTAAACTTTACTTCTTTGACAAAACGCTCATTATCAATAGAACATGACAGGAACATTTCATTTAAAGATGAAAATATTGTGACGTTTATCCAGACAGCTATTGTCTTTTTAAAATGATCTCCACAAAGGATCTCATGTAAAATAAGTTTGTTTCGACTGATCTGTGGTGATGCCAGATACGATTGTGTTTGGGAATTATTTTTGGGACTTTTCCACTAAAATTTTGGTCTTATAAGCTCGCAGGTTTCCGAAAAAAAGATTTTGAATAAATTTGTTAATATTTTTTTAAAACAGCCACCAACAGAGCTGGGGCATAGATGCTAAATAAAATATTTGAAGCATTTTCAGACAAAATGCTTTTAAGTGGATATTCCATCGGCATGGCTGTGATAACAATCTTGGTTGGTTCTTAGGGATAAAGGATACAATTTTGATAACAGAGGTCTATTCCACCGAAGATTGGTTCCAACTGACTTAGAAATTTCAGATAAGACGAATTTTAAGGGAACTCGCAACAGGATTCCATGTTTAACTAATTTCGTCCAAACGACTATCCCGGCTATTTTGACCTTTTTTCTACTTGTGTTTTACGGGGTGGAAACGCAGTGTACAACTTTTGTAGAAGATAAAAATTATCATTCCACCAATGTTTGATACATTTGTCCCATCAGTTTCAGAGATGGAAATCTATATTGAGATAAAGACCAACAACGGACGCAAAGTTATGGCAAAAATCACATGACTTAAACTATTACTAGATGAGGTTATTGAGCTTAAAGTATTTGCCAAATAAAATGACTTCTGAAAACCATTTTCCATTTTGTCTCTACGATTCAAATTGATAATATCACAGACACTCGAAAATCACTTGTTTCATAAAACATCAATACAGCTGCATTGTTTATTTTTACCATATTTTGATGACAGGCATGAAACTAGTTTTAATATTAATAACTCAAATGTAATAATTGACGGACTGTTGTTGAAACAGATTTTCGACATTCCCCGGGAAACTGTGCTCATTTTCTCATTTATAATATCATATGAAGTTGACCTAATACTGAACCCTCTGCAAAAAAAAAATTAACAAAAAATGTCGGTTAAGATCATAACTTCATAAGAAGAGAGATTACTTTGATTTCCCATTGCAAAATTCAGTTGATACACTACTCTAAGGCTTGGATTTGCTTTCTATTATGATTAAATTGATATACTAAAACTCAAGATGTAGCAGTATTTCAAAATAACAAAGACGTTTTTGTGGAAATAAATGTTTTTGTAAATTTGGTTATCTCATTGTTCTGTCAAATGTAGTTTTGTGAACAGAATCGATTCCCCTGAGACTCACATTTTCACGAAAAATAACCATTCGCATGTCAAAAATCACCCATCATATATGAAGTACCTATACCTCTTACATGAGATTTATTAACCTATTAATAACAATGTGGACAAGAAAACCCCGTCAAATTAATAAATAGATAAATTTTGAATGATTAAGTTCTATTTAAAAACCAATAAATGTAATTAGATTTTTCCGTAATATTTTCAGCTATAAATCAGTGGTGTTCAAATCTTGTAAAAATGTTATGAAACCACTGTTCCCATAACAAGATGTTGTCTATGTTTTAAAAATATGTGTAATTATTCTTGAAAAAAATTGATCCATTTGAAGCAGAGCGTTTATTTAATCATTGTTACGAATCATCCATAAAAACTAATTAATCTGTGTTTTATGGTGATGGTACTTAATTACCGGTTATTATGAAAAGTTGTCAAGACTTAGAATTCAATTTTATGTGCAATATTTCATCCGTCAGCAAACATGTAAAATTAATAATAAAAATCTAAATTTAATGACAGTAGAATGTTGAATAATGCATGCAACTCAGTAGCAATTTTAGGTTATGTTCGTAGTAACATCATTTGAATATTTAATTTGTTGTATACAAATAGGAGATCTGGCATGATTGTCCATGAGACTTCCACCAACCAAATAAGAGTAGAACTTAAACTTCATGGCCCAGATGTTCAACTTATTTAACTAAGAGTTAAATTTAACTCCATGTTAAATTTGGTTGATTTGTACAGGATTTAACTACAAGTTTAAATTTAACCATGAGTTAAAACTGTTGAACAACTGGGCCCTGGTCGTATCACGGTCTTCAACAATGAACCTGAGTCCATATCATAACGGAAGCTATAAAAGGCCCCGAAATACAACAAGTGAAACTATACATAAAACAGGACAATCGGCCTAGTCTGTTTCAATAGAAACTCTTGGAATGAAAATATTACGGTTAACCTCAGATTTGACGAAAATTTTTGAGTTTTTCACAAAATTACTGTTAAAGTTAGTAGTCATTATTATGATAATAACAATGATTACAACCAATATAAACCAAATTGAACTGAAAATATTAGAGAAAATAGACCCCCCATAAAAAAATCAAGTAACTTACCTTAGATTTTAAAAAAAGGTAACAAACAGATAATTACCTGTTCTTAACTTTTAGTATTCTTATGCATGTTATGGTTGTACTCGTTATCTTTCTGCCTATTGGGTATATTTGTTTCTCTTCGTCCTTCATTTACATCCCTGTTCCAAAAAGATTTTATAAAAAAAGTTTGCTGTTTTTTCTTTGCAAATATCTGCACAAAGGACACATCCAGCCAAGAGTGAAATATGGTCACCATCATTCATGTGTTATTAATCCCAGATGTTTCGGAACCCTTTTTATGAAACTTTAAAATATTTTTTCAGATTTACGTTTGACTAGATAAAAGGATTCTAAAAGAGTACTGTTCCTTCAGGAGCAAAATTATGCATAGCGTCTGTTTTTTTTTATCTTTCCGTTGATTTTCTGATTTGTTTATAGTTTGTCTAAATTTTCTTTGTTGACCATTGATTTGATCTCTCTAGTAATGTGTTTTACCTAATAAATGCAACAATTGTTTAAATTTTAAAGCTCTGAATATAAGTAAAAGGGTTTGAAAAGTCTTGCCCATAGTTGTTACAACCGCTGGATTGGCTACATATTTTGATTTATTGTGATTCTTTTACTCCTGAAAATGTACAAATATCATATCAAAATTCACAATTTTTATTATACATTTAAAAAAAAGCATCCTTATTTTTGAAGAAATTGGACATATTTTCTATATTTATAAGGAAAGTTTAGGTAAATGATTTGGGATATAACAAACACAATACATGCATAAAGGTTACGTAAAGGCCTTAAACAGATGAAATATATCAACACCCTACGCCAAGCTGTACAAGTCCCCAAAATAAAATGTGATGATATTCAAATGTAACAATGCAAGCCAAAATAATCATTTAAAACTTTAAAAAAAATAAAAACAACATTATCAACTGGATCATATGTCCCTGGCTGTGGACAGGCACGTAGAGAAGGTCAAAAAGTAAAAAAACTTTTGATCACCAACCATCTTCCTAAATTGGGGGAGTGGGTAAAAAACGACAAAAGATAAACTTGAAAATCCATTCATTAAATTTAACTTTGAAGTCCGTGTATAGTTCGCAGTCAAATACAAATAAAGCAAAAGACAGCAAGCTGAACCGACCTCAACAAATACTCGCTGATTCTCACAACTAGCTGAATATCAATACAAATGACAACATATTTAGTTCTTTAAGTAAAACAAGCTGGGGTGTTTTATTCCATCAAATTTGAAAATTTAGTTAGTTTTCAAATTATTAATGAGTTTATTAATATTGTCTTATGTTAGAGAGTCATGATTGACTATATCTCAGACTGTAAATGTTAACATTGATCAATTAAACAGTTTTTGTGTGTTGCTAAAACGGCAAATGTAATTGCTTTTGTTGGGCCAGTTGTCGTCCTGTAAATTCCTCACATTCGACTCCATAGTTTGGGTTTCTTCAATTTATGAAATCTATTACTTATATCCGGTTTTTATAACATGTAATATAAAATATTTATTCAAATTTTGTTCCTGTAAATAAAGATTTTACTGCATTATAATTCATAAGTTAGGGACAGGTCTGTTATTTTAAAGCATTACACTGAGTTTCTTGCAGGTTTCTACATTTTTTTCGTGATACAAAAAAACCTAGTGAGGCAGATTTTATATCTTAATTTATTTTCTTTCTTACCAACATTATGGCATTCTATCGTGCAACTGTATTCGGATTTGGGTGTAATGAGTTGTAGGAAGAACACTCAAACACATGTTTATCATCTCTACACTGTATATGTGTCTGATCCAAACAAAGAGGTCCGCCTCTGTGTTGTAATAGTAAGCGTGCTCGCCTTGAGTGTGGAAGGTTGTGAGTTAGGTCCCGGACCTGTTCAAACCAAAAACATTAAAATTGATATTTGCTTCTTATCCGCTAAGCACGCAGCACTTAGCAGAAAGAGCCAAAACTGGCCGTCCCGGAATCAGAATAATGTGTTTGGATAAAGTGGCATGCAAATGTTCCTGTGGACCGTTGCTTTCGTGAGCATGCACGTTTACAATTTCTTTCAACGTGTCGGTCTAGTACAAAGCCGGATTTTTAATCATCACTCATCATTCATGTTCTCGTCAGAATATGCATGAAATATTTGCCGCTGGACGTTAACCACAATTCAATCAGTCAACCAAACCAAGAACCAGAAGTCCAGTGATAGTTATTGTTTGAGTATTTTATTGTTACTCGTTTTTAATTGTAAGCTTATTTGACATTTAAAAAAAAAAAGGAGATCTGGCTAAATTGTCCATGAAACAGCCATCCGACAAACGACACTCGAAATTAAGCTAACTATTACATTTCAATTGGCCCATGGGATAATTAAGGGATCTTAATAGCTTGTCTCTTACTTTAGGCATTAAGGTAACTTGTGGATTTTGTTTTATATATTTATTAATCTATAATCTTGACATTTTGAATGGCTGTCCCAGAAAACGTCATACCAAGTCTCCAAATTATTAGTCAAAACAATACAATTAAACCAAAAGGACAAATTCGTTGATCCTGTAGATAACTCCGTGATAGTTGCTTTTACTAAATAATATGAAACAGGTGTGACCTTTGAAGCTCCCAGATGAACGTTTTTTTGGTATTTAGTTGAATCTTGTTACGTTACAAATGGCGGGAGTACGTCACACCGTACTGTACTTTTATTTTATCATTTTACTTAAACAATAATTGATTACCTGTTTATTTGGTAGTTCTTTAAATATTTAATTTAGATTTTTGCCTTTATTTAAGTTGCGTTAATGTCGAGTTCATTTAGTTTCATTGGAGATCTCAGATGCGGTTTTTCAACTTCAACCGGTACCCTGTCCAACAACTGTTGTAATACAGGGAATCAGCTATCCGCCATCTTGTTGACAGTCGTAAATTGTCATTCCCTTTTCTACCCTTTACATTTGTACCAAAAACGATCCATCTGGATAGTATAAAATAGTAAATGTCTCATATACTGTAATATATATTAAATCTTAGAATTTAAAAAATTGTGCACCCTGTCACAAATGTAATAGCCGTTGAAATTATTTTCGACATTTAACTTTGGATTGTGACATGAAGTCATTATCTGAATTCCTGATGTCATTTTACTTTCAAAACCTGAATTAATAAAAACAAAGAGCAAATTATCACAACAAAAAACAGAACATTTCTGCAATAAATTTGGTATCAAACTCGTTACGACTAACACACGTTAAAGATACGGTGATAAAACTGAAATGGACAAAAAAATCTCAAAAAACTACCAGGTTTGGTATCAATTCAATTGTGTTTGGATTATAAATTGCTGTCAGGAAAAGCGTTCGAAAAACGATGTTTGATTTATCTTTAAACTTAGAAAAATAATTTATACATTATAAATGATATAGGATTAAAATTTACTATAAATCTAACAAATTAATTTTGAAATGATCGTAAAACAGATTATAACACCCAGCTTCATATTAAGCGTCGAATGAAAATTATCACGATAAAACAGATATTTTATGTGGTTTATCAAAATTGCAATTGTTATTAATTGTCTTGAAAGGGAAATCATGCTGATTTAATTACCTGTAATTATTGATTTACGTATATCCTATAAAAAATTTCAGCTTAAATCACAAGCCCGTAAACTTACAATAAAAAACTAATGAAAGATTTGAATTTAATAATTGTGATAACAATTTAGAATTAGAAATAATATAAGGTAACATAAAACAAGAAAAGTGTTTGCATAATAATTTACCTGCCTTACAATTTTGTCAATTATTTAACGATAGATTCGTGTACTTCTGTATAACATTTTCATTAGAAGTCATGCTTACTATTCTATGGGTCAAATGAGAAGAGGAAATCAAAGTCTTATCAAAGATTGAGTGTAAATCAAGTGAGTTCCGAAACGGAAATCATCGTTTGCTGTATCAGTGAAACCTAGCATGAATCTTCATGGATCTTTTAAGGTCATACAATCGCTCTTCAAAAAGTCTATAGACTATCAGAATTTCAGTAACAAACTGCTATATTATAACTCCACGATAACAAATATGAATATGAAAAGGTATGGGGAGCATGTCAGAGAGACTGCACTAAAACTACGAGAAAAATAATCGACGAATTACAAATCTAGAGTTCGCCACGAGGTATTCAACAAGGTGGAATTCAACTCCTTGTGGAAAGCTCTAAATCGCCCAAAATCAAAGTCGTGTATGCAAAGAATTGTTTTGTTTTACCTGAATATCATAAGAAATGTACATGTAACAAAACTTTAAACACAAAGACAAACTTTTTTCCACATTCCCTGACTTTGACTTAAGACAGGCACATGAGCCATGTGGTGGGGTTAGCTTTGAGGAAAGAAACAATTAGCTTAAAGACTTTTACTTTAGTAGTATCATCATACTGTCGAAAAGTTCCCGTTCCGTGTAATAGTTGTATTGACCAGGTCATCGTTTGTATGATGGTATTCTGGGTACCAGAGCGGTCTCCAGGCCTCGACCCACAGAGCTGACCCAGCGCGAACCCCAGGTGGTGGTAAAGGGAGGCTCTCACGTTGAGGGGTTGCCAGGTTATAATACGGAAAGCCTGGCCGTGTACCATAGTGGGTGACGAGTTTGGAGAGTGCCACGCTCTTTGCATGTAAAAGGGCTTTCGAAAGAGAGTAGGTTAATGCTGCCAAAAAAGGCTACATTTTATGTCCCTACCCATAACCCTTTTTTTAGTGGCAGTCTACTTCCGTTGCCCTGTTGTATCTCATCCCACCCCTTTTTCGATATTGTTTAATGTTGAACTTGTTCTCGTCCTGAATATGCTTGAAATATTTGCCACTGGACGTTAAGCAACCAACAATCAATCAATTAATCAATGAATAATGGTAATCCTTACCAGCCCAGTTGTCAGACGATTCAATCCTTGTATTGCACACTGAAGACCTCATTTCACTTGATTCGATTTCATTAGATATGAGTACAATCATTAATAATTAAACTATTCCATCTACATTAGCTCTAGTTGTTTGAAAACTATGCAGATCAAATGTCTGTTCTTCTATTCTCGTTGATGATTTGTTTGAACCTTAACGATGATTCAACGCAATACAAATGTTATCTAACTGTTATGTATGTACACTGTATAACAGGTACTTGTTCGTAAAATTTGTCTTTTAAAGTGTAAATTTGGTTTACTTTTAAACATGATGTTCAATTTCATAGGGGAAGTTGTTTTACCTCTCTTATTTAAAAAAAAATCATCAAAAAATGTAAAAGAAAGATTATGGAATTCATCCCAAATAGACTCAATCCAAATTCTACATAAGTTAAGAACAAAATATGCAACAGCCAAATGTAACTGTGTGTTAAGCGTTTTTTTTCTGGATTGATATTCAACATACACGCTAGGGCCAAGAACATGAAGCATTTGACGATCAGTAAAAATTAATGAACCTTAATAGTGTTAATAGAATAGGGGATTGTTTCTTTCTGGTATATATTCCATTCTTATAATACACTACGTTTTATTCCAAATTTCATTGCCTGTATTTGTCAATATTTGCGAAGACTATTAAAAAGCAATATCAACAGTTAGTTTTACCAGTCAGCAAACAAGTGAAAAAATCATGAAAATAAAAATTTAATGACTTAGTAGGTCGACTGCTGCATGTTACTCAGTATAATCGTATAGTCTTTGATCAGTGACTCACATTTATAATATATAAATCTTGTAAACGCTTGGGATCATAAAATTATTTTATCAAATGTGTTCTGATTTTAAACTAGCAGTAACGACACGTAAGTTTTTTTGTCGAAAAAGGAACATCATGTCTGCGTTTGGTGCAGTTAAATTTAGTGTAGTTGTTTTTTATGGTTTGTTTTAGGTAGGTGGCGCTATTAATTTTATGAAGATGCCCTAAGCCAGGGGCCTGAAATTCAGTGGAGGTCGTTTTTACCTCACCTTGTCATTTGATCTTTTGTCATCAGTTGGGTCCGTCGTTTGTCGTCCGTTTATGTCATGTTCTCGGTCTTCATTTAACTTTGAGGTTCTGATGTTCTCCCCTAATCTTTTATACAAATGGAACTACTCATTACGAAAAGCATCTATGGAAGTATACTTTACAAAGTTTTCTCATTTTGTCCCGATCGGACAAAAACATATATAAAGCCGCCGAGGACGGTTTCTGATTGGCTGAAGCATTATAAATCTTCTCCTCTGAAACCACTTGGCCTAATCTTCCAAAATTTTAAAGGACGTATTTATGCACAGCTGTTTACAATTTGCTCATTTTAACCCGATTGGACACAAACCATGGTGGCAATGAGGGATTCTTGTTTTTGTTTAGCTGAAACATAAAACCAATCTTTTCTGAAACAATTGAGCCAAATGGAACATGACGTTCTGGAATAAGCAAAATTAATGGCTTCGGAGGAAAGCACAGTGATAATACATTAAGAAAATGCTAAAAAATGATGGATTTAATCATCGCGTTTTTATACGGTTACTGTTGTACGGAACAGGTTAGATTGCAATCTTCGTAGACATGGAAATGTGTTATGTAATACGCCCTCCGGTGACTCCCACTTGGTGTCGCTGCTGCACTAGAAGGCTTTTGTTTTGTGATGTCGTTTGTTTTGGAAGGTTCAAGCGCAAAGAATAATTTTTAAACATGCATCAACTGATGTACTTTCCCACAAAATCGTTGGCGTTATCCATTAACCCAAACTTGATGTAACATAAAGTTCTTAACATTAAATGTAGTTTTATCAACGCCCATTAAAACAAAACTTGCTGTAACATGAATTTCTTTACATTAATGTAGTTTTAACAGCACATGTATAAAATGTGTCAAGAAATACCAAGGGGATATTCGAGGAAAAAGGAAAACGTAAATGTAAAAGTACTGACAAACTCCGTAGAACAACGAGGACAAGACCAAAACGACAAAAACACAACACTAAAAACTA
>JAULBM010320544.1:0-13566 GCA_032357055.1 Geukensia granosissima | reverse complement strand
ACAGGTTTTTATTGTAAAGAAACAAAATATAAAAATAAATTTTACAGAATAGGATATTTTTATACTGAATTGAGAATTAGTGCCCCAAAAAATAAAGAATAGAGAATAAGGTACCCCCCATCAACACCCTCTTTTATGTCATATTTTCTTATTATTAAAATTATATCCAAATTCAACTGTGACCATTGCCAACATTCTGTCATCCCTGAGTTGAGAATCCCGAGACAGGATTCATCTATTAAAACTAACCAGTGAAAATATCCCTTAAATATAAATTTACTTGTTACGCTGAGAAAATAGGAACTATGTTTGACTATGCATTTCCATAAGGTGGACACACATTATATTTTTAAACAACAAATTGCCAGGTTTTAATCTTACATTTTATTTAAAAACATTTTTCTACAAGTTTAAAATATCAAGTTGATAAATAAAAACAACTGATGCTATGTACAAATGAAAAAACAGAACACATGTACACATGTATGCATTTTAGAACAAAATGCGAATAATAAATAAGATGTCTTAAGGATGTTTGCTGTTCAAGTTCAGCCATTTTTCTCAGATTTTGGAACACCTCTAGATTTATCCATTTTTAGCATTAAAATTGTTTGTTCACTGATCCCCACTTTTCATTTCATAATATCATCAAAAAATTGAAAAATTACATTTGAGAAATTTTCATTAAGTCCTATTTATTTTTTCATGGGTTTTAATAGATAAACGATACTAAAACTTTATCCATGGAGCATTAATAGAAACTATTTGCACGAAAAAAAAATTTAAAATGCTTATAATTTCAAAGAGGAGTACACTAACCATCATATTTTTCTCATTTGTTCACAGATGAATGGTCTTAAAATCAATCAAAAGCTTTGAAAAAAACTATGTCTTTTTCATCAGAGCAGCAAACATCCTTAACATGATGAAACACTCTTCTTATTACTTCATGCTTCAATTATTTAGAAGAAACCCATTCCTCCGTCCATTAGCATAGATCCGAACCTGAAATTATAAAATAATTTTTACTCATTTCGTATGCAACAATTTCCATATAAATGTTTACCAATGTTTGTTTAAGCGCTATAAATTTTTCTATGCTCTAGACATTTCCCAAGATGCATTAATTACTACAACCAGGATACATCCATCAAGGTCTAAGTCGTCCTACCAAAAATGTAATGTTCGCCATCACTAATTGCTTGATCCATATAGTATAAGTGTATCTCAACTAGTTATGGACCTGTTACCAGTAATACAAAAATAAACTGACCACTTCTCGGATTGATGTTAACCCGGATTTGAGTTTAAGGCTTCCACGACGCGTGCAAGACAGGGGATGCTAACCCTTCTAGAGCACCTGATCCAACTCCTGTTTTAGGGGAGTTCGTGGGTTCCAAATCTTTGTTCATTTTCTTTGCGTTTAATCTTTTGGTTTGTTTCTAATTTGTCTTCTGTTTGGACTATGCACTTTTGATCTCTCTCATGAGTATTCTACACTGGACTTCTTAACATCAACATTAGAATATAAACACTAGAAATACGTGATCCAAATAAAGAACAAGAAGTAGTCAAATTTGAATAACTACATTTGATATGTGTTGCTATTTATAGAGGCATACAAATTCGCTTTAATGCAGTCAGGTTTCATGCGATTCGATGTTTCATAACACAATGAAGCACAAAAGCCAGGAGAGTGCGTGTTTCCATGACAACGGAGTTTGTGATGCTACATTCAAAATGGTGATGACGTAGGAAACAGAGAGAATTGAAATGTAATTACAATATCTAAATGCTTACTTATGTAGTTTCCTTGGGTTAGAAAAACGCGCATTTTTAGTATGGAGCGCGTTTTTCTTGTTGTGTGATAATTTGCATGTTGTACATTTAATCATTGTTCAAAGTGTTGATAAGAAATAGATGAACGGCCTAAAATATCATATTTCGTTGATGTATGAAGGTAATACTGAAGTTATTGTTCACATCTATGAATAGGTGTATAAAAATAGATGGACGGACTAAAATATAACATTTTACATGTTTTAGTCGATGGCTTATTGAAATTTTCAAGTTAATATTTTCTTAATGTTATATTTATCTGTATATTTTAATCAAACGTTCAATTCAGTATGATCAATTCTAGGGGTTTGTTATAAAGCAAGACATCTTTAACATTAGCACACGATTCCCAAGGTATGTATATTAATAAAATTTATTGTAACGTTAGGATATTTGTTCCACAGTTTATACTTGACACAAAGATGTAAAGCATAAATTCATATGATTTAATACGTCTCCGCAAATATTTCTGGTGACAAGATACATTATATCGTTTACCCAACAAAAAAGGTTAAAGTTGTTTTCCAGTAATATAAATCAACCTAAAATAAAGGATGGCATCGACAAGCTTTATTGTGCCGAAAGGTAAAAGTAATGGTTGTAAGTAAAAGCTCAGTTGTGGACTGAATAAAATTTATAACAGAATTTACTTTTGTCTGATTTACATCATGAACTGAGATTGTGTCTCGTCAGATGTAGAACACTCACTACTGCTCGACGTTACATGTAAGCGTCTCTCATTTACAATATATAACCAATGGTTCGACATGAACAAACAGCTCTTCCACCACATTGTTTATATTATTTATATAAATATTTTTCCATTTTCAAGTTTTAAGTGTTTAATAGACCATTTAAGAATTGCAATGGAATTCTAGGAACGTCATTGTTCTGGTTCATTTTCCTTAGTCAGGACGTCATTTACGAGAACGCTGAGATTGTGCAATGCGTTTTATTAGGACTGAAGATTAATTTCTGAATCGGTCTATCCTAAAGAAATTAAGAAATAAACAAAATTTTGACTACTTGTATATGAAAATGAAAAGATAAGAGTTAATCAATCAGGATAACTACCATATATGGAATGAGGCCATGAAAGGTCGAATGGCTTAAACTCTTTATATTTATCTGGGTAAAAACCTGAGCATGGAAATTAAAGATCTTGAAATTTAAATACAATCCCAAAGTCTCATCAATTTTCTATGCTCGGATTTTTACCCGCAACCAAATGAACTTTTCACACCATAACTAATTGAATTCGACATTATTTGTTATATTTTTTTAAACATTGTTAAATAAACCTAATTTATTCTTAGAATATGTCTAAAAATTAAATGGAAACTTTCTAAATTATTAATTTTAGAACTTTATGCATATTTAGGATACATTTCTGTTTTTTGGTAGTGTTGTTGACTGTTAAATGTCAGAGAGACTGCACTCCAACCACGAGAAAACCATCATCTTAAAATCTCGTCTTTAAAACAGTTTTGGATATACGGCATCACCTATACATTTTTGATGCGCAAAACTTGTCGCTTTTAAAATATATCAACTTCTTCTCAAATGAGTTTTTTACTCATTAAAGTAAACGACAATTTCATATTCGGGGTTGGGGTGGGTTTGGGCTTGCATTTATGTCTCAGTCAGATTATAATTTCGATAATTTGTTTAAAGAGAAAAAAATCAGGGCTTATTTCATTTCACAAAAATCTAGCCCTCCATCTCCAAATCAATTGTACTTGCCTTACAATACCGACTTTTGTCTACTGAGAAACACGACAAATGCTACTAATGGAGCAGGAGTTGCTAACTCGTTTGGAGCACCTGACCTCACCCTGTTTTGGTAGCTTTAGTTAACAGTGTAGTGTTTGACTTTTAGTGGGAAAGTGAATTTTTAGAGCTCATATTGGCTAGAGTGTTCTAAATTCGTATCTACTGTCACAAGGGGCATTAAATTTTAACTTTTTTTTTGTTTGTAGGTGCAGGCTAGCATGGATATCTTAAAAGAAGTTATGGATTTTTTAGGGCAAGTGTTGATTTTTGAGAGTAACATATTAATTTTAGGGAAATATATGGTCAGGAGCAAGTGGTTATACATGATATCTATTTGTGGTCGAATCTCCATGCAAAAGTACAGGTATTAACTACTAAATATATGATAAAGGCTATTACTTACATCATGTTCTGGAATGGATCTGAAAACGAAACAAAATGAACTGAAAACGCATTAAACAAAATACATGTAAGGACATGTAAAACATATATTTTGAATACGACTTTATGCGAATATCCTTCACGTTCTTGGATTAAATTATTATGATAATACCTATAACTGACATTCTGGCTTGAATGATTAAAAATACAATTCAACTTAATAACCTCTAAAGCAAATAAATTGGAATAATTCAGCAATTTTCTTCTTATTGTCTACTTGATAATTTGGTTAATTTTTTTATATTATCGGTCAAGTTGATTATTGTCTATATTGTAATTTTGTGCACTTCGAAAAGGAACTCATGTGCACTTCCTTACTACATATATCTTTATGTATAATTTCTTTTAATTGTTTTTAAAAACAAACTATTAAGTAAAGCCAAGTATATTAATTTAGCCTACTTACCATTTGAATGAAACAAAGAATTGGATTGAGTATTGGCATTTGCATGGGATGCCGATGCAGATTGCAAAGCTGATAGAAGGGCTGGTGAAATGACGGGTTTCTTATTCTGTAATTGAACATTTAGTGTCTGTTGGTTGGCTGGCTTGGCTGGTGTAGGCAAAACAATGCTTGCTGTCTCTGAAAAAAAAAACAACAGTTGTTTAGTTTACACACCCTATTAGAAAACGTGAATTTCCATTCTCTCGTTAATTTAAAAAAATCAATATCAGAAGCATTTGGCATTACTTATAAAATCTTGTTTCTTGTTAAATTTCAAAGCTTTTTTTAAGTTGGTTTGGTCTGAACAACGACCGAAAAGATAGTATTCATACTCTTTATCAATTTGCTTTTTTTTTAAATTTCATATCGAAAAACAAAATGACTTGGCTATGTGTGACTTTCTGTGACTACGTGTTGGTGCTTGTACAGCAACTTCGTTGATGATATTGATTGTAACGTCTTTCAGTAGACAATTTAGTAACTGTGTTTTTTTTCTCCAGTGAAAAAATATGTTTTATTTAACAAGGAAAGCTCAGTATTTTCATGTTTTCAGTGTAAAAATTGCAAATATTCTTTATAATTCTGTCCTCCTCTGGTAAGTGTGAATTGATGTTGTTCATTTTCTTTGAAAATACGTTCTTATATGAACTTCTCTCAATGCCTAGTCAACAAGTTGACCTACAATATATGTGTACAAGACATATTTTAAATAGCATACCTCATTTCCACGACGTGGAGCAAGAGTTGCTAACCCTTCCGGAGCACCTGAACTCACCCTGGTTTTTGTATGGTTCATGTTACTCTAGCTTTAGTTTTCAGTGTAGTATTGTGCGTACTATGCTTATTTTAGCCATGGTTTCTTCGAATTCACTTTAAAAATACTTACGCGCACATTTGAAACAGTCATTTCCTTGACAGTTGGCAAGTCTTACACAGGTTTCCCATGGAGTTTTGCACAATGGTTGCTGCAATTTCATATTATTTATTGGTTAGATAAAAATGTTTAAAGATATATCAGGCACCATATATGATAGAGTGATTGTACGAATATTGGTTAATATTGTCCCGAGTAGAATATTATATCGCCAAGCCTGCGAGTGCAAATTATATTCTACGATGGACAATATTAATAAAGAATTTGTGCAATAAATCGTTCATTATATGGCAAAACCGTTAAAATAATAAAAGCATCAATTTTCAACATCAGTGACGAGCAATATTGCACTGAGTGCAATATCGTGGAATATTGCATGATAAGGTTTGATTACGTTCTACGTTGAATATTACGTTAATATGCAATTATATGTTTTTCTACTTAATTGTCGTGCGTTAAGTAGGCAAGATATAAGTGTGGATTGAAATGTCTTATTATTTAAAACCTTTGCAAATACTGTGGTATATTATTATTAAGTAAAGTGCTGTATAATTATCATTTTTCTGTTCTAAATAGATTTGACATGAAATAGGTAATGCTTCAACAAGAATGTTTTTGTAACGGATTTTTATCTGATGATGTTGAGGTAATTTTGAAATATATTTATATCCTTATTACAATGAATGATTTAACGCTTACACATCCTTTCTTGGTAGGCTCAGAAGATTTCTGTGTGTCTTGAGCAGTTGTGTTGTCTTGGGGTGATTCCTGCACTGGTGCTTCTACTACATGAGCTACAACAGGTTTGTCTGTACCTTTGGGTTCAGGTTCTGGCTGTGTTGAAGGAGAAGACTGACTTGCAACAAGCCCAACAAGACAAATGACAGCAAATATCTGAAAGGTAATGACTATCATTATTACAATTATTACATAATGAAACTATTCATTATCGTAAATTATTATCTAACAAAAATATACACCGTCTTTATTTCATCGGTCAGTATGATTTTTTATTTTAATAAACCATTGATCTCAGTCTTGGACCTGATAATCAAATAGTTAAAATAGTCTTCTTGTTTATGTTGATGATGGTGAAAAATGTAGCGAAAGTGTTCCCTATAGAAAATGTCTAACGAATACCTGAAAATGCAATTTTATATATTTTTAAGCTGGTCGATATTAAAAAAAAATATTGTCAGGGGTGTTATAATTGCTCCAGGCAATTTTAATGTCTTTTTAACGTTGTCAAAATAGTGTGTAAAAAGGATTGTCACAGAAACTATAATTGCTACAGGCCATTTACAAAATATAACATATCTCTTGAACTGATTGTGGTCTATATTTTTCTGTTAAGAATAACAAATTCATATCCACTCATAAAATTCACAATTTTGTCTAAACATAGATAAATACTAATTTCTTTTTTTTAAAATTGTTTAATAAGAAAAATCTAGAATTGATAATACAATAATCTCATACGACTAAGTAGATTTTAAATAAGAAGGTTGAAAAGTCATCGTATAACGTATATAGGTTTAAGCGGATTTGTCAGAATAATTTTGACAACTTTACAATTCGCATTAAAATATATCCAAGTTTTGTAAAAATGTGATAATCGCTTTTCTCTTAACCAATGCATATGTGTATTCTTTTATGCATTCATTGATATTCTTCTTGCGTAATCTTTCTAGAATTCTGTTATTTAAATTTGTATTCAATGTACCAAATTATTTCGTCGTGTTATGAAGTGAGCAACTCAACTAACGCCAAATAATATGAATCAATGAAATAACTTTTTTAAATTATATTAAAATTATTTCTAAGAGTAAAATGAAGTCTTAATCTTACTATTTGACAGTTGTGAACTTTATTACACTGTTTAACAGAAATGTGTGGTACTCATTGAAAAGCCTCTGACGTTACGACGAATTAATGTCTTCTATTTCACATGAAATATGTCCATACCTCTTGAGTCATTTTCCAGTTTCAGTTCATTTGAGTTTGAGTAGTTCTCCTTCAAACACGTGCATATTAAAATTCAGATCATTTATACACAATTGGTAAACAAGTGTTACGAATAATGTTATTTTGAATTATTTTAAAACAGTAAAAAGATATCATTATTTATTGAAAGAAATTATAAGGAATATATACCGGAAAGAAAAAATCCACATCTTTTCTGGATTGTGTATTGCATAATTTCTCGTTTAGATGTTGTTTAGATTTCCGCGGAGCACGAAAACAAGTTCCTCAAAATAATGCGTTGCATTTTTTTCTTTTATCATGCAGATTGTAGACAAAAATTAAAAAAACGAATGCCTAAATAACACTGCGTACGAAGCGCTTTTGTGTATAAACATTTATCAGGCACGGTTGGAATTTAAGATTTTATTTCACTTATGACAGTATACACTGTAACATAGGGCAAATACAAAAAATAAACATATAACAATGGAGAACTATAAGACTGACATACCTTAAACAAACATACACAAATATATGTTATATATAATCGCATTTTGTCCAAAATAACTAACGATCACAGAATGTAATGTACATCTGATTAACATAACATCAAAAGTAAAAAAAGCCTAGACCAAGTGTAACTAGATTTGAGATGGTAGTGGTTTCAATTTTAACTTTCCAATAAGATTATTTCACTCTTGGTGCAGATGAAGAAAATTAAGATATATCAATGAAAGAAAATAAAGACTGGGGTGTTTATTTTATCTTTTTATATCATAAAAAACGGACACTCCAAATTGGATAAATAACCTAAGTTATGTTTGTTTTAATTACTCAATGAATAGATTAATAAATAAATAAAATAAATATTGATGGAAATTTATGTCAACTTAAAACCGATATATATTTAGAAATAAAGTGCTACTTACGGATTTCATTATGATAGTTATTATAGTCCTTTGTAGGATACCTCCAATGGCGAAAATGCGACAGATGAAAAATCTGATTGCATTTATATCGAGACCCTCCCCCAAAATTCCCCCATTGTCACAAACGATTTAATGTACTTAGATCATAAATACAATATAGTTAATGTCATATTATGGCATATTAAATGTTGTCCTCCCTCATAAACAAGACAGGTCATTAATGAAATTCACGCATAGAGTACACCGAAATGTAATACATTATAACGGAACGTCATGAAATTTCTGTAAACTGTTGTATCAAATATTATTATGTGAATTTGTTGTGCAGAACAGTTATACAACAATATAATATAAAATCACGTTATTCAAAAGATAACTTACAAATATTAATAGCATTCATCATAAAAAGGGATTTGATCATTTTAGGTTAAGCGTTCTACCTATTTACAACAAACGACATACCCAATGTCAAGTTTTTCTTTAAAACCTTTTTGCCACCCACATTTATACTATACTTTTGTTATATTTGTGCAATTTTCTTCATTCAACAGTACGACGTTATGGTACATTATGTAATTAATAGTTACTAATAATCACATGTGTCTAGACCGTAACAATTACCATTGATGGATGGTTGTGTAAAGGGCAATTAAGGATTAAGGACAAGATTGGACTATCCTATTGACCTAATTACAAACGACGCTCGCAATAACGAATTGATTCAGGAGAACGTATATGTGACTTTTGCACATGCACTTGTACATCAAACGTAACGGAAGACGAAAAACATTTTCTCTAGTTTTTAATGAGTTGTGCCGAAATGATTACCATAATTCACTGGGCGTTGATGAAAAGTTCAAATTCTAAATTAAAAACTTTCCTCGAAAAGTTTCAAAATTTATCACTAGAGCCTTTGTTAAGAGACGAACAACTTTTTATTCATGATTGGTAAATTGTTGGGTATTTTATAATGATCCTATTGATTTATATGTATTTTTGGTCTAAACTTGAGAATTCCTTTTGAAACACGGAAATATATAATTATTTTAATATTTCCACCAAAGATTAGTGTTTATTTTTAATAAGAAAATTTGGATACTTTTGTCGTGCATTATTAAATTATAATAACTAAATGTTGATATTAAGAAATCCTGCAAAATTTCCCATTTCCACACCGAGTTGAACATTCGGTTAATGTTCACATGACTTAATTGCTACTTTTTTGCAGTAAAATTTGAAAGGTGACTTACAGGTACATTGGGCTGGGTGTTATATGTATTTTTTGTATTTGTAAAATGTATAAAATGTTGAAAACACATGTTATTTATAATAAACAATTTATTTATTTACTTACTTATTTACTTATATATTTATATTTATCCAACAGACAATAATGTTTAATTGAATATTTCAATAATGTTCTTCTATTTACATTGTAAATGGAATGCGTCAAGGTTGTTTGTTGTCTACCTACTAATAGTTTTTAATAATATAATTTTATAGAAAAATTAATCAATACACATGTATTCGTAATCTAGAGCTTTGCCAAATGTTTTCTCAATTTTAATTCATTAATTGTTTGTGTCATTTGTCAAGCAGGTTTTGACGTTATTCATTTTGACGTTGTTTATTTTTATTTTTGTTAACGTCCTGTAGAAAATATTTTATGCATATTCAGGACGAAAACAAGTTAGCAAAAAATAAATCAATATGTAGACTGTTGCAAAGGGACCGGTAAGGGAGGTACTTTCAGACTGCCACTGAAAAAATTGCGGGTTGGATAGGGGCGGAAAATTTAGCCTTGTAACTGGCCGCATACTAGCCACTCAGTAAGAACTGTTACAAGAGGTCTTAAGCCTGCTTAGGACGTGGCATTTCCTAAAGACGGGGCGTTTTTTAACGTCTCCCTGTGGACGGATTGTGAATTTATACATCCCCCACAATCATGGACGCCCCTTTAAGAGGACTAGTGCCTCAAGGAGGAGACACCTAGTACCTATTCTTTCCCTGGCACAACCTTTGAGAAGGGGAGTTCGAATATTTTTCCATCCCGCTCAAACTAACGGACGCCCCTTAAGCAGGGGTTCTACCTACAGGGGGAGAAACCGAACGGCCTATTTCTATACCCATACTGCATAGAAACATAGTGTAGTAACACAGAATAGTAAATGTAAACAATATCTTTCCATGGCTTTGTTTATTTGAATCATTTTTTATCTTTTAAAAGCAACCAGAAAACCGTGGCATGTTGAAAAATATACTTGAATTGCATAGGTGTTACTTTGAAAACAACGTAAGTAAAAGTTATAAAAACAACTTATTTCTTATTCGAATCAACAAATATAATTTAAGGCTTTACAAATCAAATTCTTCCTTGCATTTTTTAACTTAATGACCAAACGACCTGATTGTTTTTTCAAATCTGTTATTCTGCACCTTATTTTGCACCATTACAATTTAAAGAATAAGAAAGATACGGTTGTGTTAATTGTAATTAAATGTCCAAAGCTCTTGTGGTATTTATGGGATATGACCTTTTAATGTATTTTTACTACCCATGTCCATGCAATTTTATAGAAAGAGAGGTCAGTTCCTGCGGAAAAAATATGTCACTCTTAATTTTTGACTGAATTCTAAAAGTATTTCAATTTTATTTACAAATAGAACTTTTTAGTTTTTCAACTAAGTATGAAAAAGGGAAAATGACTTTATTTCTTTCATATACATAACTGTATAAAAATTGATAGACTGATCATTTTCTTCATGACTAGAAAATTTGTAATAACATGTTTTTTTACCACAAACGAACAATTAGATGACATATTCAAAATATTTGTCATTTATTTTGTTTTATCCTCAGGTCAAGGAGATTATAATACCTTGAGTGTTATTAATCTATCACGATTGTATTTCTTACGAAAACCTCACTGTTTGTGTACAGTTTGTCAAGGCTTTTTATCGGTCAAAAATGAACATATACAGTGAAAACTTAATAACTATTATAATGTTAATATTTTTTTTTAAATGAAGGATGAACATAATCGGGTATGAGGCAATCGAACTCGTATATATATAAAGAGGAACAACAGAAGTAAAGAAGATTGATTCCCGTCGTGATATGGTAAATAAGATGGGATATTAATTTTGACGGAAGTCGTAGAAAACATAAAAACCCGTGGTTACTTGAAAGTGAGAAAACATTTCTATTGATTACCGGAAATTTGTGTCAGGATTTGTCCAACATAATTGTTTTTCTGGACTTCTGTCAAAATTGAATGCTCACAAATCGAGGGTTTTTTACTTTCTCCCAATAAAAGATAAAGCGATCTGAGCATTTGTCCAACCCAGTTATCCTATAATATCTGTTGTTATTTTACACCACCTCAGGAAGAGGTGTAAATGGCCAGTGGCTTCAGCACCTGACGCTGCGCATTAGTTTACAGTGACATTTACATTAAAAAATAATTCTTATATTAAAAGAATATTTCTTTTCTTCAGTTACCATGGTTACAGAGGATACCTCTTAATCGCATACCCTGTTTTTCAGGAAAAATTGTGCAATAAACAGGTATATGCCTTTAACAGGAATTTCTAGTTTTGAATTAAAAAACAAACCACTTAACATGTTTAGTGTCAATTATTATTTACTATTGGGTTAATTACTATGTAATCAAAAGGATTGAAGCCTGAGTATAAGTCTAATTAATTAATTTGACATTTTATGTACCCAAAATGTCTGGTTTCATTCCTTCAGTCAAGTGAGTTTCTCAAACTATACACTTCATTGATAAAATTTTAACAAATAGTGTCTTGATTCGAAAATGAAATTATGCAATTAAGAGAAATTTCTTAACAAGTCAATATGCTATTATCAGGAATTAATAACATAGTGAAATATTGTAAATGGTTTTGTGCTACAGAATTGTATGCAATAAAGAGAAATATGCTAATAACAGGTATGAAATTTAGCGGAGTTGTCTGTATAAAGCAAAAAACTGTATTTGTTCATGCCACTAATGTTGCTAGAAATCCCAATGTGAGAAATAACACCTGAAAAAGCGTTTCAAATGATACCTTCTAGCGTCCAAATTCCTTACAAAACATTTATGAAACCACAGATTATCACAGATACTGCCGATATGACTCCCAACAGATATATGTATACGTTTTATTATGAAACACTGTTGAAAAATATGTTGCAAAAAATGCGGATGATGCTTTATATCCTTGAGAAGCAGTTGCCAAACAACAGAAATGGACGTGATGGTAGAAGGATTGGACACAAATTAAAAAAAACGATAATTTTTTGCGTTTTTAAGAGATGAATATGTCAATCAATCAGCCTGTCATTACTTGGATGACGATGTTGGTTTTCTCTCGCTTACACATGAAAATGTGTTGTTATTGAATTAAAACAAGAAAACTTTATCACACATGCAAAGAAAACCAGAAACTTTGAATATAGATACCAAAATAGTGGTTCGGCTCAAACAGTTACTGGTATGCAGGATTTGATTAAGGAACATCATTTTCTGTTTCTGGTAGGGTTCGCATTGTTCATAGCTATATATGTATTTTCAGTTTTATATGTTCACTATGTGTCATGTTCCGTCTTGTTTGTGTTTTCGAGAATGCCATGTATGTCGACTTTGTTTGTCACTTCGGATTTCTTTTGCCTTCTCCCTTTACTATCATTTACATCGGCAAAGATTTTAATAGTACATTTATACAAGTTGGATTTTATAAAATTCATTGTCAATTGACTGATGAACTGATTCTCCAGTTTTAGTTTTCAGTGTAGTGTTATGTGTTCTATATTTGTCTTTCGTTTCATTTTCTTGGCCATGGTCTTGTCTGTCTTCCGACTTACTGATTCTTTTGCCCTATTGGTATCTTCGAATTCCTTTTATTGTTGCAGGATTCCAGCCTCATCTGCATTCGAAGTATATATTTATCAGTTGATAAGTTACTCCGGGATATGTTCTTCCTGTCCGGGTTTTATTGATAGAGGGTTGCTGCTGACAAGAAAGCAATTGAACAAAAGATTGCTTGCGGAAAGGTTAATAAAATCATGTTTTCGGTCGCATTATGATTTGATTAACCGGTACGAAACCCCTACTTCAAAAATAACAATGGATAGCTTCCTATTGTCGTGACTACAAATCCGGTCCTATACCGGATGTGACTAACATCGACTGTGAATAAACATAAACTGATTTTGTATTTCTATAAAAGGAATTCGAAGATACCAAAGGGGCAGACAGAAATCGTTAAGTCGAGGACAGACAAGACCATGGCCA
>JAULBM010320533.1:0-13567 GCA_032357055.1 Geukensia granosissima | reverse complement strand
AAGGACACGGATTTGAGGAAAGCGGGACACAGATTTGGGACGTCTATGACGTCAGTGGACACAGATTTGTGGAAAGGGCACAGATTTGAGACAAGACACGGATTTGAGTCTTACATATATATGCCTCAGGCTTTCACCAAGTCGAAATCTATATTTGCCATAAACCTTTAAAAAAACACCAAAGATGGTGACTCCACAACTTTCTCCCAATTTATCTAGCAATCTACAATGTCAGGCTGGAGTGTTTTTCATTTAAAACTTTTTGTCTGAATGAATCTCTTTTACAGTCCAGATCGCAAAAAATTCAAGGGACAAGACAGCTTGAAAGCATCATCATCATCCTCACAGAAATCCAGACATAAGGATCAAGACTCCGACACAGAAGACAATACCTTTGAGGCTGCCGAGGAAGAGGAAATTCCAGCATGGCTTAGGTGTTCTCCATCAGATCTCTATTTTAACAGGGATAATGCAGTATGTTTACTTAATCACATGATCATCTAATAACCAGTCGAAAACATCATTTTCAAAAACCTCCTTTTCCTCCAATTTCATGTGCACATTCATTGAGTTTCTACTATGCAAAATTTCAATTTCAAAGAAGATTTTATTTATCTGTAATCAACATTTCTCTTACTTTTTTTTCTTAAAAATGAATTTTCGTTTTGAAGTAGATAATTTTTCTGTATACAGTTTAAAAGAAAATTCAACTGATGAATGTGCACATAAATTTCTGTTCACTTCAGAAAAATAAATTTTTGTGTTATTATGCATTAATTTTAATGTGGTAAAAGTAATCTGAAATTTGAGCTCTTAAAATGCAAATGGAATGCAATTATGACTCTTGACTACATAATGTAAGTAAAGTATATGCAAAGCATAGCAAGTACGAACTGGGAGACATCATGCACCTGTACCGCCATTGTATTACATGATAGAGAAATAATATAAGTATGGTTTCCCATCTTATATCTGGAAAACCACGTATGTCAGTGGAACATGTCCAATCAAATACACATTGGGTTCATGAAAATATGTTAAATTAAAGAGGATATTGAAATACTGTTGTTTATAAACTATGAAAAAAATATGTTGGATTAAACCGGATGTTGCAATTCTATGGATTTAAAACTATGAAAATAGTATCCATCTTAATTATAAATGATGCATTGAATACTCAATATCTGGATTAGACAGGTTTCATGATACTTAAGATTTTTTTAATTTTGCTGTCTCTTTCCCAAATAAAGCTTTCAAAATTATCCAGAACATGCATAGATAAACTGAGATAAAACCCTGAAGGTCATTTGAGCTAGTGCAAACTTTATGCACTTACCTTCCCTAACAGACTACATCATTGATGTGATTTTTCTGCTGTGTCTAGCCCAGTATAATTCCTTTATTTAACATGTGGGTAATTATTAAAAAAAGCTTCCAACTTTCAAATATCCAGATGGCATCGTGGAACAATCTCACACAAGCTGCAATTCATAAAACTGTAAAATTTAAATTATGCATAGCCCAGGTTCATACAAAATGTATTTTTACAGTCTATTTGATAAGAGAGAGAAATGCAAGGCACTATTTTTTTAAGAACTTGTTATGGCGCCACGGAAATCTAGTGAACTAAGGCAACAGCTTAACGAGAAATAATGCAGTGCATAATCCAGAAATACTGTGGATATTGTCTTTCTGGCATATATTCCATAATCTTTCTTTTATTTTGGTGACAATATGTCACCTTCAGTTACTTCCAAAAAAGCCCAAACAGGAAGCACATACTAAGAGTATTGTAGTTAATCAAAAAATAACAATAATATGGCTGTTGTTGGTGGTATAAACCATCATGATCTAAATTTTAGCTAATCAAAGGCTTTACAGTGATTATATAGAGAAGAACTATAATTTCAATAAAATTTTATTTTATTTATTTAAGTTAATGTTTGTACATAGTTTCACTGAGTTCCTGCATGTATTAATATGTATTATTCTTAAGCAGAAATAGATTCTCATAGATGGTACAGGTATCAATAGAAAAGGTAGTCAGATGGGTAGACTAAACTTTTTTTTCGGTGTTTGAAAAATGTCCATAATTGATTTCACATAGTTATTTTCATATGTGACAGTCTCATTCCATCGACCTTAGTTTTATTGTTTTATAATTTAATGATGGGTTCCTTAATTTACTGACTTTATAGTGTAAATTATTTTATAAGCTTGATCAGCACTGATTTTGATGATGTCAGTTTTTTTTATCCCACAGTATTGGCTGACCGGTCAAATTAACTTGGCAAAGTTTAACATCCTTTGAAAATGTAATTTTATGGGAATTTATTGCTTATATTCACAAATTGTTACTACCATAACTGCTCTTGATAACTGCAAAATAATTTGTATTTTTTAGCAATGTAAAAAATAATTAACAAAGATGGTTAAATGTGAAATTTTTTTGTGCTGAGGAAAACTGAAATTTTAAGTGCAGCATGATTTGTTGCAAACATTATAATTCAAACTATATAAAACATGACATATTTCATGGCTAAACTTTCAATAAATTTTGACTATGGTGATAATATCAGCAGAAGAAGGCAGACTTGTTGATTATCTTAATTTTAAAAATGAGAGTAGCAATGGAGTTCACCTAACCCTAGGTTTGTCACGCATATAGGTTTGATTTTACATATGCACTATGGTTTATCAAACCTGGGGTTGTATTGCTTATTGTTTTAGATGTTTAAAGACACAGCTCTAGTTTATGCCTGCGTTGGTGGACGAGATTTGCATATCGGGTTAGAATGTGACGAATTCCATCTGGTACCTGGTGCTATTGTTTCCCAGTTAACAGTAGAAGCCCTCCAGAGAGCATCACAGATTCCAGGACACAAGACCATATATTTTATTGCAGGCATTCCAGACCTTCTGACCACACTTACCTCCCCTGGGTATGAGGAAACAATTTTTGAGGACCGAAACTTGTTTGACAGTTTTTACGGTCAGATGCGCCAGACTGATATGGTTTTGAAGCAGCAAAACTGCCATGTTGTATTCAGCACTATTTCATCCATGAGTCTAAAGGGATACAATGAAAATAACAAAAAGGTTGGAAAGACATACACACTGAGGTTTGAGAAAAAATATCCAGAAATGCAGGAGAATCTCCACAAGTTATTGAAGCAGATTAACGACTCAATTATCAGTATCAATACTGAGCAGAAGTTACTGACGCCACTCATTCACTGTCACATCAACAAAATGTCTAGAGAGAAAAAGAAGATAAACTATCGTCTGAACAAGCTCCTGGATGGACTCAATCCATGTGGGACAATTGTGGATGGTTGGCGGGACATAATGAACAGGACCATCCTTCGAAACAGGGTCTTGATGAACAGGCCAGATTTTCTAATGACTATGTAGGTTTCTTATGTTCAAGAAAGGAATTATTTCCAATTGAATGAGATGGTTGTTTTGTTTCGGAGAATTATTTAACTATAACAAAATATTGTAATGTTTGACTGTTTGTTATTGTTGCCATTTGTGTACATGGTAAATAATGGCCACTCAGCTAGAAAAGGCTCAAATCATCAAAGATTGAAAGGAAGAATATCATGCCAAAATTATTTCAGAGATTACAGATTTATTAAATAAGAGAGAAGAGATTTATTACATAAAAATATAAATGGAAAGCAAGAATTTCTCTACAGACCTGTGTCACCATTTATGAAGCAACTAACTGAATAAAAATGTAAGTTCAAAGGAATTTCAACCAAAGACATATTTCTGAGATGAATAATTTGATAAACTGAGATTTACTTAAGCATTAATTAGTAAATTGTAAATCATCTTGCAGTAGTCAGACCATATGTATTTGTTTTGAGAAGCATAGGCCAGCCTCTTTTTAGAAATATTCACAACCAGATTTAGAATTATGACATATTGACATCTACATCAACATCTCATGACCCATTATCAGCTTGGCATAGGCACCTGTATCCAGTATCATCAAACCAATGATGGGGTCAACCAGCTTGAGAGAAGATGCAGGAATTTAGATTGGCATGATCGTTTACTTTTTCATTTGGGCTTACTTCCAGAAATGGCATCACAAATATTTGGATATCATAGATATAATGGATGACAGTTTCAAGAAAGCAGCAGTTTAGATGAAGCAAGCCATGGAATGAAAATCAACAATTTTACAGCTTTGTACAGACACCTTACCAATTTGGACAAAAAAGTTATCATCATGCATAATTGGACAAGAAGATACATAAATTGAAGACAAACCATTTGACAGATAATTTTGTCTGACCACTTGAGATCCGTTAATATTTTTGAAGCATAATTAATCTGCACAACACATGTTTTAACGCATAACAAAATTCTTACTTTCAAATACACAAGCAATTGTTCTTTTCATTTAACGATTTGAATGGTGGGTTAAACAGATGGAGGTAATAATCTTTGGGAATGTTGATGATTTTTGAGGAACTAACTATAAAGAAGAATATCACTGTCTGGAAACATCTGCAACGAAAATTGAAAAATCCAGTAGACAACTGCATTTGGAATCATCTCCACATGAAGATGAGGATACATTGGTTACATGTTTGACAGAAGTAATAAAAGAATTAGGACCACATTTCAGAATTGGAAAAAAAACTTTATGGTTTAAGGTTACCAACAGCCTAAATCGTGAATTTCCTTTTGTATTCAAAAACCAAGAGTTAGTTTAATGGAGGATTAGTAATCGTCTCAGCATATATATTAGAATATTTGGATACATTTTCTTCTTTATATTGCATGAATAAATGTTTTCTTTTTATTACAAATAGACAAATAAAAACTGTTTATCAATGGTATAATTGTGGATGATTTTGAGAACTGCCAAGGCTTGAAATACCTCCTAATGCAACGTGGAAACTGCATATTCCTAGGATTACATGTAGTTTTATGGATCCTTTAAGCTTAAGAACATTTTTCAGCCTTAATTAAAGAACTGGATAAAGCCTGTGTTGAAAGGAGTTAAGAACCTTGACCCTAAATACTTGGAAGCAATTTTCATATTATTATTTACTTGAAATAAAGAAGCTTAATTTTTGCACAATCCAATCTAAAGGAAGAAACTGCTCAATTATGTATAGAATAGAAGATGGTATTTTATGTTAAACGGAACTAGCAACACATTGGATTGGGATAAGAAGGAGGAGAAAAGAATTTTTGAAGGAAAGTGGTCAACTAAATAAAGACATGAAAGAACATTTTTCAGAAGGACTGAAGGAGAAGGAACATTTTTAAAAACTACCATAAAAATGAAAGAATTTTTTTTAAAGAAGACCATAGAATGAAAGAACATTTTTCAAAAGGACCATACAGTGAAAGAACATTTTTTAAGAAGGCTGTGGAATGAAAGAACATTTTTCAAAAGGACCATAGAGGGAAAATTTTTTTTCAAAGGATCATAAAATGAAAGAATATTTTTCAAAAGGACCATACAGTGAAAGAACATTTTTTTAAAGAAGGCCATGGAATGAAAGAACATTTTTCAAAAAGACCATAGAGGGAGAGGACATTTTTGAAAAGCAATATAGAGTGAAAGAACATTTTTCAAAAGGATCATGCAATGAAAGAACATTTGTCAAAAGAATCATCAAGAAATTTTTTTTATATTTTGGGACTTTTTCAAATTATATTGAATAATTTACTAAACTGTAAGAGAATTTTAGGACCATTTTTTTTCAGATAAATAAGACTAATTTCAACTGTATAATATATACAATTATAATGCAATATTGATAGTTCTTCAAAAACTTGACATTCTCTGGAAAAAAATGAATAATTATTTTCCTACTGGAAAAAGTTCTTTTAATAAAATTTTGACATTATACATGATTTATTTTTAAGGAATTACCAACTGGAACTTCAGTAGTTTTTTTCCCATCAGAAACTCATTTTTATGTACAATTGATTTTTCCCCATTTAAATCTTGATTGTTTTGTACTGTTATTGGTAACTGCATTTATTAAATGTTACTGAATGTCTGGAATAAAGGTTTAAGTAAGTGACATGTAGGCATTTGATTTAAACAATTATTCAATTATAAGATCACTCAATATTTGTCGTCATGTTCTTGAAATTCATTTTATATTACCATAACCATTTCACAAAGTAAAAACTGAAATTTATTAGCTAAGTAAGTTCTTAATTTTGTTTTCCTTTAAAGTTTTGTAAATCAGTTCCCCAGTCAAGTTTTGTGTGCCTGACATACAGATACTTATTATTTTGAGTGCTGTATAAAGCTTGTTTATATACCAATTAGCTTATGAACCATTTGTATTTGTTCATTAGTAACTTCTTGTATTTATAAACTTGAAATAAATGTCTTGTGATGTTAAATAAAGCTTTATAAATATGCCAAATCAATCAAACTGGAAACAAATGACAAGAAATGAAAACTTACACATTAGAATATTCTTTTTTTGCAAGGAAATCAAAGGTTGATTTGCAATGAGTATTCATGTCAATAAAGAGTATTCAGGTACGTTTGGTACCATCATTGCAAGAAAAAAAAGAGGAAACAAATGTATCGAAGAAACAGAAGATGATTGCTGGACTTTATAAGGAGACAATATATACATTTTGTACAATGTTATGGCAAAGACACAGATTAATGGAAGAAACAGTAGTTGATAGAAGGTAGAGTTTAAAGGAAAAAGCAACAGTAGAAGATAGCTCTGAAAAATAAGAAGACAGGCCGGAACTAAAAGATGGATTCTTCCAAAACATGTCATAGAAATCTCCATTGCAGATGAGATTATTTTTGCAGCTGCTGATTAGATCAGTAATATGGGAATAATCATGTGAAGAGATGTGATGTGCTATTTTCAGATATAAAAATTTATCCACCAAATAATGGAAACCCATTGCATCAGCCTGAACACACAAGAAGTAGCATTGTATGAACAATACTACTTCTTGTGTGTTCTACAATGAAACAGAACCAACATCTATTTATTTCATGAGTATATTGAGATGAAACAGATGAACAGATCTGCAGAAAAATTCAAAACCAAAGGCACTTACCAATATGTGATTTGCAGTGATTGTACCAGTTAAACCAGAAACTGAATATGCATTACACCAGCACAGCTCATGAGGATTTTTTTATTGAATCCAATGCATAACTGATCCTCAGAAAACAGCTTAAACCATATGAATGATCACCTAAGAAATGTAAAGGCCAGACTTGAAATGGAAAAATCAATGGATGTTGTCTACAGGTTCCAACGGATAATAGAATTGCCATTAGATATCCTGAATTACCATAAAAGTAAACATGACAGCCCTATTTTTAATAGAAAAGATGACCACATACTTCCAGCAGTTGTAAATGCAATACCCATTCAGGTGAAGTAAACGGCAGATTAAAATGTGGAATAGGTTTGGATGTTCTTGACCACAGGTTACATTTTAACATCAATATTAACTTTCTCACAGACCACTAAATCATACACATCTATTAAATGCATGGTTTTATAGGTGAGTGTGCTAAAAAATATACATAATATGTAATGGTTAGCAGATTCCAAATGAGAAAAACACGAAAAAAAGGAGTCTTCTAAAATAATGGAACTAGGGACACAGGATATTGTACCAAGCACCAGTGACCAACAAAGAATGGGGAACGTGTACATTCTCAAACACATGAAGTTTGAATGATAGTCCTACTTTGGTCCCTTAAGAGTGTCTGATGAAGGTAAATCCAGGAAAGTGCTTTACATGCAGTAAAATTTGGCCTTTGAAGATTTTTTATAAATGTATGTAAGATGGATCTCTGCCATATATTCCATATTTTTACATTTATATGACATTATATAAGATGGATAGACTGACTTGGTATAGGTACTGAATGTGATGGTTGATAAATTAGTTTCCCACACAGGTTCAATGCTCAAAGTTGCAGCACAGTTGTGTAGACATTTAGAGATATTTGATTGATTCCTTAAAATTTCAGATATTGGCTATAATAGACTTGAGTGACTGATGGATTTACACTGTGCAACCCTCTAAACAGCACCATCTAGAAATAAAAATGGACCATTTCAGAAATGCAACAGAATTCTGGGAACGTCATTTGATTGGTCAAGATGTCATTTACGAGGACTCTGAGATTGCTCAATGCATTTTACGAGGACGGAAGTTGAATTTCTGAATTGGTCCATTCATATTTACTACAACTTATCGGCACAGAAGTTACATAAAAAAAGCCTTTCCATCATTTGTTTAGATGTTGTGTGGTCTTCTTGACTTTATTACTTCTAAGCTTGGTTTTACAAATGGAAATTAGTACAAGATAGGAAAAATAGCATGACTGTCCAAGAGATAGCCAACCACCAAATAACAGTCAAAATTAAACCTCTACAGGTCCTTTTACAGTCTTCAATATGAGTCCATACCATAATGGAACCTGTAAAAGGCCCCCAAAGCACAATATACTTTTCACTGCACAGGTTTTGATCATTCAGGTTTGATAATGAGTCCATTTGATTGTAGTAAATATGCACACACATCAAACAGAAATGTATTTTAACTTTCATTCTGTCATAGCTAATCGCTGTTAATCATTTTTCTTCCTATTTATATTACTGTTCTCCTTTTCGTTCCGGTCACAACAATTCTCACTTGATTAGTTTCTGTCAGACTATTGGCTATTATTTCTCACTTATTCCACTACACTGCAGATGTATCAGTCAATGTAGTAGATATTCAACTGTTATGGATACTGCAAAATATAATGAATAAAACTCTCATGAAATCAGCAATATTCTCTCATTAAAGTCACAAAATGGCTTATTTTCAGTCTCACTGTTTGTATTACAAAGTTAGATCTTCAATTTGCAGGAGTGTTTTTTTCTAATTTTTTTTTTTTTAATTTTTATTAAAATTGAAAAAATTTTCAGCATGATTCTTTCTACAATAAAATATCATGGTCAGCAATAATTGAGTGATATACTTTCTTATTTATTTTAAAATGACTAGTTGGCTATTAACAATACAGAAAATGCAGTTTTCTTTTGTTTTGGTGACCCATTGTAAATAAATCCGATCATTCATTTCTGTATATGGAAATATTCTACCATGAGCTCAGGGAACAAACGTGAAGATCCAGATGCAGAACACATGGCAAAATGTCACAGAACATGAGCTCAGGGAACAGACGTGAAGATCCAGATACAGAACACATAGCAAAATGTCACAGAAGATTTGGGGGTAAATGTAAAATGCAAGCAGATTTATGGACCAACTAGAAGAATATGGTAACTGATGACTTTACTGGTTTTGGATTACTGGAACAGAAGACAGTCTATGCAGTTGATTTTTCCTGACCATTCTGTTTGATAAAACTATTTGTTTTCCTTAAACTGAATGAGGTTTTAGAAGTCAAGAGGAGGTAACTCAATGCAGGAATAACATTGAATAGTGGAAGCATTTCATTCCACAGAGAGAAAGTACTTGTCTAATGGTAATTTTACTGGAAATGGCTAATGAGTTTCATGTAGACTTGGAAGAGAGAGTCATCTGGATTTATTTTCTGATGTCCTGATAGACAAGCATTTATAGGGAATGCCTTAGAAAAACCTTATTAATTGATTTTATTCTTGAATGTTTCACTGGAAAATATTTTATGCATAGTAAGGACAAGAGTAGATTGATCTAGAGCTTAATTTTTCATGTGTTAGCTCAGAAAGTAACGGTCTGAAGATCCTAATCAGGTACATAATTCTGATTCCAAGGTAACGAGTCTTTGCTTGGCGTATAAAGAGTAGAAGCAACAGATTCTAATTTCTCTGCTTTAAACTGGACTGGATTAAACCCATGAGCAACTGCACTCAAGGTGAGCATTCTACCAACTGAACTACTTGGGCAGTTATGTAGACAGATATTTAACAATAGCACAAGGAAGTTAACTTCCGGAGAGCCATTGAAGAACCGAAAAGAACCAAGATACAAGGTACAAGTCACAGAGAACAAACAGAACACACAGCAAGAACAGAATGTATTGACAGATCAGCTTTTCACAGCTATTCAGGATTTATAATACAGATATCATGACATTAAAAGATAGACAGTGCTAAACTAAGCATGATGTCATGGGTTATTGCTTTCAGTTTTAATGTTGGGTTTGTTCACTTAAAAGAATTTTTGGTAAGTTTGTATTTATATTAAATTTGGTTTAATTTTCAGTGATAAAATTTACTGTATATTCAAATTCATAGGATCCTTTTGGGATTTTCTCCAAATTACCCGATTTTCTTTACTTAAACCTAGTCACAACAGGTTATTTTGGGGGTCTTTCTAGAAAAATACATCACAAAATATTGTGCAACAATAAAAAGTATAAAAAGCTGAAATGTCTTTAAAAACCTTTGAGTTTTTATATAAAAAAATCACATCATTTATACACACATGTGTAACATGGCAATCATGTTTCACTTGATGTAATTCAGTAGGTAACAAACATTTTGACACTGGATAGCCTGTTATTTTATTATAACCCTGCAAACAAAGTTTAGGCTTATATTGGATATGTCTCTCCGTCCTTCTATCCACATACTTGTAAGCGCATCACCTTAAGTGTAAAAAAGATTTTTAAACAAATTGTTTATGTCATGAATGTGTAGATATGCACATAGGAAGGAATTTCGCATTGGCTCATTCCAAGGGCAGATAATCAATGGGGAGCCAGGTATCTTTTATGAGTTTTGCCAACAGTATGTCTTGTTATTTTCTAATTTTAACAGTGGCATTAAAAATAATTTTTACTTTAAAGAGCAAGGGACATAACACAGATTGACTTACTTAATTGACACAACCTTACAAACTCTGTAATCAATAACAAATGTGTAAGTGTTTCTTCAAGTCTTAAAGATTTTTTTGCCTCGTCATAAAATGAAAGAATTTGCTGTCAAACTTTGCAAAATTGTTCATTATGTTCATTACGATTTTTTAACAGACATCCTAACCAGCAAACAGATTCTTGCAACAACTTTTATACCCTTTTGGGTCTACATATTTATAAGTGAAATTGTGAAATTTCAGGAATACAAAACTCACTTTGAGCACAATACTGTTGTCTGTACTGGTTTTCAGAAATAATCACATTTTTTCCACAGGAGAAATATTATTTTTAATAGAAAGTTATGATAAGATTGATCAATAAGTACATAGAAGATTGCATCATTTTTATAAAAGTACAGTGCACCCTCATTATACTGATTCTCTATAATGGTGTCCCAGCAGTATAACAAGGATGCACTGTATGTTGAAACAAAAAAAAATTAGACAATGTTTAGTCACCCATTTGCATGTTTTAGATCAGGAGAAGATCTAGTTGACCATGGTGTCTTTTTGCTGTTTATTCTTAACGATTATGAAGTTATAAACACTACGATATGATATGATATTGCAGACTGGTTGCTTGATTGCTACAAAGAGAATGAGAGACCTTGAAGATAGATTTGAATATGAACTTTTACAAAGATCACAGCTGGTTGTAGGGTCAAGACCAAAAATAGATTTACCAGTAAGGCCACCACCAAAACCTCACTTTCATAAACACTGCCATCACAATCAAGGTATGTCTAAATACCTAAATATCACCACAGAAATAAAAACATTATTTTTTTTTAATCTGATAATATCAGAAATTATTTATTTACAAAAACATACCATATGGTAAAAGTATCTCAACATAATACTGTTTTCTATTTGATTCAACTTAATGTTTTTTAGGGATGCCTAAATTCATTTCATTTTATATTTTTAAACACATAATTGAAAGATGAAAATGATGGTGAAATGTACTTAATGAGAAGGCATTTATGACGAATATGGCCTAAAAACAACATGCATTTGTAATAATCACTCTCTCAACATCACTTGTACATATAACAACCTCATTAATACAATATTGTATCTTGTAATACGAGATAAAGTACATGTGTTAGTAAAAGTATCAATGTAATTGATGTTGAACTGTGAAATGCAAAGAAGTAGGTTCACATGCTCCATATTCAGCTCAAATTTGAGATTTTGTCACACAGCAATAGCTGCTGGGAAAATGCTGTATAATACCGTCTTTCAATATAAGATTTAAATGTTGTATAATTTTTATCATTTCTAGAAACAACTGTGGCAGATTTGACTTTGTCAAAATAAATGTAACATTTTCTGTGATAAAATTAAATTTTTAGAGTGGTTTTTGTCTCACATGCAATGAAGTCACAAAAGCAAGACATAGATAGGTCCAACTTTAGCGTTCCCACCAAAAACGAATGACATTGCATAGTGTAAAACATGAACTTTTCACTGTGGAATAACTCTTTCTTTTGATTAAATATAAATACAAAGGCAGAAATGCACATTTAATTAAATTACGCTAGAAAATCACATGCCTCAAAAACCTGACATAGAGAAGAGTGATGATGAACCTTCTGGTGATGATGGGAGATAACTCTGTTTACGTTTCAGATGATAGTTGTAGTAGTAGTAGTGACAGTAGTAGCAGTTCAGATTCCAGTGATGATGAGCACAATGGTGATGACTGGATCGATGAATTAAATAAAAAGAAACAACATCCTTACAGACTTCATGAAGAACTGTGGTACAATGATAAAGGGGAGGTACATCATGTTTGACCTGTATTCTGTTTCAAAACATTAAAATTGTGAATTCTTTGCTCAATTGGTCGAAGGCCATGTGAGCTATTACTGTCACTTGTCGTCTGTCTTCGTTGTCGTTAACAATTTGAAAAAAATCTTCTCTTCTGAAACTACTGAATGGATTTGGATGTAACTTTGTATGATTGTTCCTTAGGGTATTCTGCACAAAGTTTCCACTTGGATTTTTGATTCATTGAAAAACATGGCTGATGTTACTAAAAATAGAACAGAGGTCTGACCAAAGAGTTTTGCATATATCTCAAAAACGGTTACCTTTGGCCAAATTCTGACATTGGTAAAAATGTTCAGCATGATTATATCTATCTGTTGTGAAGTTTGCAAGGAATTTCCTTAACTCTTGTAGGAGTTTTTCCCCTTTTTAGACAATTTTTAGATAATTTTGAAGTTGAAGTTTAAAAAATCTTCTCCTCTAAAACTTCTGAGTCAGTTGTCGTTCTGTACCAAAATTTTATTCAACATTTCCCCCTGAAGGATCGGTTAAGAATTTCTGTCAGGTGAGCGATACAGGCTCCTATGGAGCCTCTAGTTCTATACCTCACCAATTTAAAAGTGACCAATCAAAAGACAGGATTTTCTGTATTTTAGGAAAAAATTGATTAGATGTATTATGAAACTGAAAATTTAATGCAAAAGTTAAACTGCTAATACAGTTAAAACTTGACTCCATTGAGAGTTAGATTTTCTTTTGTCAGGTGATGCCAATAAGGAGTTAAAAAATCATCAAATAACTGGCAGTTTAATGAGAAAAGTGATTGATTTTTAGCTGGATTTTTCAACAAAAAATTTCGGCTAATAGATTGCCATTGGTCGGTATGGCGGGCGGGCGG
>JAULBM010320522.1:0-13567 GCA_032357055.1 Geukensia granosissima | reverse complement strand
CACCCCATCAAAAGATAAGTTGCGGAAACCTATGTGTCCACAGACAAGACGCCGACGCCGACGCCGACGACGACGACGACGACAACGCCATTACATAATACGACCGCAAATTTTTGCGGTCGTATAAAAAGGTGCAATTGGCTGGCATCGCTTGGAAAATATGATACATTATCTCCACAAGGGCATAATGGGTAAGATGCTTAAGTGTAAAGATAAAGCACTGGGTTCTGTTGTTTGAAACTTTATTCAGGAGAAAACAATGTCATGTAGTTGGCACTATTTCCTATTAAACTTGTTAGGACAATTGATATATGCATGTGATATTGGCTACAATAACAATAAACAAAATTTAATGTCTCCAAAGTTCCATTTGAAATTTTTTCTATCTTACCGTTCAAACTACGAACACATTTTTCATGAAGATTCTTCAGAAGTGTTTCACTCCTAAGGTCAATGTCATCTGTAATCTGTGGTAAAGCTAATCTGGCAAATGTCATATCAAGCTACAATGTAACACTTGACATGTGAAAATTTATAAAATCAACTGTAGTCACAAACTTCATAAGAATTTCAAGTTGTATAAGGATTTGCTTATTAATATTGTTGAGAAATAGACTGAAATGTCAAAATTTATGCCAGAGATCCTCGCAACGCATCTAGACGGGTACAGGACTCATCACTTTCATTTCGGATGCACTGTTTAATCACAATACACGTCCAGGGACGCATCATTATTTTAGCATTACGCATCCGAATCTGGATCCGCGTCAGTAATTTTTGAAGTAAAAATGGCGGCCGATGAAATTTTCAATGTGTTGAGAAAGGAACAATGTCGATTTTCTCAGTGAATCAATCCACTTATTAAGGTTTATGATCTTAAAACTGTCAAAACTATCCACAGCTAATTGTAGAATAACAATCTGTCGGAAATCAAAACACGAGTGTTCTTTCAATCGCGCATAGCATATTTCTGTCGTTCTCGTGTTGTGAGTCGTGAACCGTATTTCTCTTTGCAAATTTTACTGGCATCTTTCTCTCATTTGCTTACTTTTGAAAAACGTTTTTAATATTACGGTTATCTATTATAAATCATGAATTTACCCTTTAGACTTATCATTTATTCAAGGCATGTTAAGAATCAAGTACGTTTTACTTACCAGATGATCCAGTCTACTAAAGACGAAGTTTAATTAAATTGAACAGATAGTTAGACAAATTTTGATGCAAGATATATATATATATTATGATTAATGTTCTAAATTAATTACGATTTTGGTAATTGACTATTCTATAGGCATATAATTTTGGATTTGACATTAACTTTCATCTGTCACTGAAGCATCAACAATTCTGGAATTCTGCTGCGACAATCAGTTTTATTCATCTATGTTTGCTACTTGTCAACAGGTCAATGTTTGAATAAAGTAAAAAAATAAAAATAAATGTCTAGTGTCTCTTTTACATTTAGACCAAATTAAAATCATTTCAATTGCTTCCTCCACAACTCCTAACGCAAGTTTTTTTTTAACAGAAAAAAGACTTATATTATGCATCTATACATAAACAACATAAAATTTTTAAGTTTTGTAACACCATTAATTGACATGTAAGAAGAATAACACATTTTTCTAGGACGCTTGAAAAAGACTATAGTATGGTTAATAACCAGTCCATGTGGACTCACCAAAAAAATTTGGGACTCAGGAAAATCTGCTGGGACTCACCATTTTTATAAGTGGTGAGTCCAGGACTCATCATAAAAAATTCCTACAAGTATCTCTGTATGTGTAAGATATCAATGAAGGAATTTGCCTATCTTACATGTATAACTTTGAATACCTATACCATAATTAACTTTCCATGACTGGTGCATAATTAATCTTGTAGAAGAAAACCATGGAGTTTAAGCTTTGTTAAAGTTCATGTAAAGTCATCTGCAATTTTCCCCAATAGTTTGAAGTTTCGCTTCAGATGATTGCAGCCTAAATGCATGCAAAGATGTAAAATAAGATACTGGTTCTAGCTACATGCATTGTGCATTTTTAAATGTAACTACTTACTTAATTTGGTTGTTTTTAAACAGACAAAAATGCCTAATTTTTGTTCAATTTTAAATGTCAAGGAATTATCAATTTGCTGAATTTATTTCCATACATACCCTTCAATACATTATCATAATTGATAAATAATTGATCTATTTGAATGTTATTGAAGATAGATCTATTGGAAAGCTTGCTATTCATGAGTGGTAGGTTCTTGAAGGTTCAGGTAGTAACTTGATGTTTACATTGGTTTTGAATACTTTGCATGAACATTAAATTGATGGGGATAGCTTCATATTCTCATATGGACTAATGTGCATGTTAGTTTCATGGCCGACATATTCTCAGGTTGTAATAACATATGCTTTAATGTGTGGTTTCCCAAATGCAAACAAACTAGCTATTTTATATTTATTACTGACTGTTTTCAGATATTTGTAGCTTTTATGCAATTCTCTGGAGCAATGATTTTACTGACACTTTTTGTATCCATATTGCGATATGGGTAACTGAAGTATACCACATCTGTTAAGTCCTTGTGAAAATGTAATTCAGAGTAGGCGTACATACAGAAATAATAATGATCTGCACCAGACAGAAACAGGCCTTATGCAATTTTCTATTCAAATTAGTCTGAAGCTTTGTTTTGGGTCAAAATTAGAAGGAATGCATGTTTACAACAACTTTGCATCCTCAAAGCAAACATTTAAGTACAATATCATTGTATAAAAATCACTTGACTCAATGGGCTGTAACTTAAATATCTTTATTGTGCTTTAAATAAATGATACATGTACATGCACTTACAATGCATAAGGCTGATTTCTATCTGATGGGCTTAAAATCAAAGTTTCAGATAAAAATATGTTACCTCTATTCCATCAAACTCCATCTTGATTACAGGTACAAAGGCTTCCTCTATGGCCTAGTGAAAACAAAACATTAATCGTTTATCTTAACCTTAAAAACGATCACATGCACAATAATGAACAAAATGTCTTTTTATCGACACATTTCTATCTATTGCAAAACTACATGTATGAAAGTAAAGCAAGAGAAAACATATCTTCAAAAGCTTCATTTTCATGGCAAATCTCACCCTAAAAAACAAAGTTATATTCATGTCATATCTGGCAAACATCTAAGGCAGGCCTTTTTTTCATCCAGCCTTATGAAATATCATTTTACATGGTTGACTTACTTCACTTCAGTGAATCTGTACTATATATAATGACCCTAAGTTTTAAAATATTAATGTTTTAGTTTATAATTTGTAAAAACTCCAAAATTATTCTGAAGCTACATGTATGATATATGAAAAGGATTATTTCATTTGAAGGTTGGAAACAACTTTTATCACGTTAACAGATAGACTATAATGACAACCAATAAATTTTACAACATTCTCAAACTTACTGCTCTGTATCTTTCTTACCCTTAAAAAACCTAGTTATATTCATGTCATATCTGGCAAACATCTAAGACAGGCCTTTTTTACCATCCAGCCTTATGAAATATCATTTTACATGGCTGACTTACTTCACTTCAAACTTACTGCTCTGTATCTTTCTTACCCTTAGATCTTTGACCTCTGGTTGCTGCTTAAGTATTTCATAGAATGAAGAAAAGAAGTCTGATCTGTCAACATGACGTGGAGCTATACACAGTGTATCTATATCAGCACCTATATTAATAAATCAATGAGCCCGTGAATGATACTTAACAAGATCACTTAGATTTGAGTACAACTATTAACTCCTAAATTTACATATTTTACATCAAGTTCAGCCTTCTAACAAATATGATAAAACACAATATACATCTCATGATTATTATCAAGTTAAAAGAGTTCTTACATGTTTTGCAGGGGTTTCATTATGATTTTGCTCAAGTGTTATACTAATTCATAAGAGGAACATTTAATACAACTTTATTTACAACCTATATTAAACATTGGAGTCTCAGGCAGTACTTAACATCAGTTTAGATGAGTAAAAGTACTGCCTCCTTCTGAAACCTCTGCTTTTGGTTCAATATTGTTTCTATGAATATTATCTGTAGAATTTATTGTCATATTGTCCCAAGTAAACAACAGTACTGGCCTCTAAAACCTTTACATATGACATCAAAATTAACGGGAATGATGCTTAACTAGCTTATCATGCCATCTGATTATTGAATGGTTATAACAGATAATGATTTTCAACACTTAAAAATGATTTTGTGTTCCAACAATGCTTCTTTTTCAAATTTGTGTGTGAAAAAACAGGCCTCCCCAACATACCTTTTGTGTGAACACCCAGTCTATAAGATCCAAATGTACACACTTTCCCACCAAAGGAATCTATCTTGTCTTCTGGGATATTGTTCTGTTTAAAGAAATGAAAACATGCAGAACATTTCAAAGCTATTAATGGTGTATCTTATCTTAAATAAATCAACTACTCTCAACATTCATTTTAATGTGAAGCAAAAACATCAATATACATATATTTAATTCAGGGTTCTCACTAGGACTTTTGGATTGTGAGTCCTGGGACTCATCACTTTTTGAGATGGCGAGTCCCAAAATGTTTTGGAGAGTCCACAACATTTTCATTTCATACTGTATTTCAGTGGTTTTGAAGTATTCTTTTTTTTCAGTTTAGCAATTCACATGTTTTTGGACAACAGCACAATGCTAAGCAGGGATTTAGCTTTAAAATGTCATAGATTAAAAGAAAACCTTATTACCATAACAGAGCTCTGTAATTATTCTGATTTCCAAACCCTAATTTTGTTGTGTTGTTGAAAACCAAGAAACATGCATCTTTTGTTGTCATGTAAGATTCACTTGATTTAATCTGAAGGAATTGATATATGAGGTGTTCCTAAAATGGAGGATATTATTTACAAAAACCTAATTGCATCATACATTTAGACATAATATAAATGAATGAAACATTAATTAATCTCTGAAAGTAGAAAGGTTTCCTGATTGTCTTCTTCATTTGGGATTGCATGTGCTGGTATTTGGTTGTATTTTCAAAATGTCACATGACTTTTGTTTACCAGTAAAAATGACTGGAAAACCAAGTTAAGGGTCAGTTTTTGTTTGTACTGTCTTAATAAAACAAAGTTATTGAAATAAACTGTCCTGTCAAAACAAACAAATTATCATTGTACCTGTACATTGTATTTGGGAGGATTAAAGGGTGATTAAACAAGGAAACATGTGTGACCTAATTATTTAATCAATGGGTCATTTGTTGGTAAGTCCCTGGGACATTTATTGATTTTTATTTATTCACTGTCACCTGTTTTAATAATGTGCTGCAAATAAGATTAACTTTTGTAAATTGTTAATTTTGGGACTCAGCTGATTAAATTTACATGTGTCCCACAGATGCACATGGTTCCAACTTGACGAGTCCAAGATGTTTTTCACACGTCCAGGACGTATATACATGGCTAAGCGAGAGCCCTGATATATAAATCTGTTTCGAATATTCGTTTTCAAAAAGTACATTAAACTTTTAAATACAGAATATGTCTAATAGCAACATCATGTAACATTTTTGCAAACCAAAAATATAAAAGAGTAAAAATTCAGGGTTTTGTCATCTCCAATTCTTCCTTAAAATAAACTGTGCACATTGCAGGTTATCCACAGATGCAGCAGTGTGTGAGCAGCTAAAATTTATTTTGCATGACCTAAGTATTTTTAGCCAAGTTTGCCTTCAGAAAAGAAATGGAAGCCAGACTTCTCAAAATGTTGTTTACTGCATCGTTGTGTCATTATTGACCTTTCCTGTTATCTCTGTTTTCCATAATTGGATGGTTCAACTAATAGCTGTTAGCAAAAAATTCTGTTAATTGGAAAAATAATGACAGTGTATGTCAGCACAAACACTTACTTTTTGTCTACTGACGTCTTTTATCCAGTTCTTGACAAATGTATTTATCTTGTGTAGTACTTCCATTCTAAACAAAATAAACAACAGATTTATATTGTGATATTTCTCTTAAACATATTTAAAAAGAGAGGAAAAAGATCATTTTTTATTTGTTAACATACTAGATGGATTAAAATGTTGCGAACAAATCTTCACAATAAAACAAAAATGAAACTGCAACACTTCCATAAAAAAACTTTGGATATATAAACATCTTTAAAATGAAACAACTCTACAATATACCACTCCCACCAGTTCTCTGAAGCATCAAATGATACAGTTAACTGGAAATCAATTACAAATGTTTGTATTGTCTTCATCTAATCCTTGTTCTTAAGATCATGGTTACTTAAAGGCTTCTGTCATGTGGATATTTTTTAACACATGTTATTTGACTTTTTTAAACTACCTGTGAGCTAATTCTTCATCACTTTCAAAAACACCATAGGGGCTCATGGCTTCTTCAAGCTTATTTGTCAACTTTACATCCAAAGGTTTTGGTCCATCCAAACTTATTGGAGAGGTGACCCCAGGATATTTCTGTCCTGGTGGATCTAGGGCCATTTTCCTGAAATCAAATGTAAGTATAGATTGTAAATTCCCATACCAAAAATCAGGTAAATAACCCTGTACAAAAATTATGGATGAAAACCTAACAATATATCGAGCTTTTTTAATTATCAACATTTTTTTACTGTTGGAATACATGTTCAATAATTATTCAACTCTAAGATTTCAAGTTCACTGGTGCAGCCCTATACTAGAGGAGGTAATCAATTTTCTGAAACCTTTGGTACAGAATTTTCAGTGTAACCAGTATGCCAACTTTGAGATTTTATCTGAAATAGTGTAAGAAAAGTCATAAGAAAACCATTTTGGATATTCTTGGACTGCAAATGTATTTACATTTAGGTGGTGTACTCTGCTGGAAAAGTCAGGTTTTGCTGTCGTCAAATCTGCTAGGTACTATTTCACATAATACTCTATTGATAATGCACTTATTACCATGGCTACATAGTAAAATCAAATTAGGTGAAAATTTCGGTCAGCGTTTATTGAAGAATTTTTCACAGACATGTGCACAATTTTAATCCTAATTATATTTCCTATGTGGTGATTGGCTACATCCCTTCAGTTGACAAGATTTGGCAATTCAGGATGGTTAAGAATTACCTTAAAATTTAACATGGGAGCAGTGGAATGTTCTTTAATGAGAAAGACTAATGACAACAATTGATGTTGGTTACCACATGATTTATTCCTCAAAATAAGAAATAACAGTCATCAATACACAATTTTATTCTTTTTTAAAAAGTATAGGCTACTGCAGTGTATCTTCATTTTTATGCAACTGATTTTATAATTCCAGACATTGATTTCTCCCATTTGTTAAAGGGTAATTATTTTAATTTGAAAAAGATATATCATATTAGTTATTAATGTGCAATATAATACTTTTATTAAAATTTACATTTTTAAATGTTGGAAGTCTCACTGAACTGACCTGCAAACTAAAGCAACAGTTGTGTAATTGATTTTTTATATATACACTAAGGTTAATTTCATGTCGGATGATGGGCATAAAGCATTTGTTCAAAATGGAGTTTTTCTTGAATTTTCAGTGTAAAACTATGCTAGAAACCACTTAAATTTCATCCTATTTGGGATTCGAATCCCATGTTCAAGTCTATTCAGTAAATAACCCCAATGACTTTCGCTGTAAATCTCTTATACTAGATTGCAAGACAACCCCATGACAGGCAAGACTCCTTCAGGAGAGATATTTTTCTATGAAATTATCTTAGTTTTATAAAATTTTCCAAAATGGGATTAAGGGCCATGTGGAAAGATGAGTTTGTTACTGTTGCCAATTTCTTGTATTATAATTTATATGTCTGTAATGTCTTTTGTCAAATTACCTGTAGAAAACAAGTTTCATGCTTTGAATTCCCGACTTTCGTAACAGGGATGCATCCGTAATTTTTGGTTTTTGTAAGAGTTAACTATCATATGGGACGGTGGCTCAATTTAGCTGTAACACGAAAAAACCTTAAATATTGCTATTTTTCTCAAAATTAAAAAAAATAGTCTGATGCACATTGATAAAATAAACAAAAAGAATGAGTTTTGCCTTAAGCTTGTAGCTGAAATAAAATTTGAAATATTAATACCTAAATTTCACCATTACATAAATATACCGTCCCATATGGGAGACAACTCTTACAAATCCAGAGATACGAAAAGACCTTATACATATTGTTATAGTGAGCTTAAAAATTCATACTAGATACATGTAAATCGAGAGCCATTTACCGAGGAAATTATAGGATTCCCTTTGAAAATTTCCCAAACAGACTTCAATGGTGAATGTAAATCGGTGGACAAACAAAAATTTTCACCATATCAAATCCCAAATGTGATTACTTGAAGCAAGGAGTCTTAAATCATGTTGTGAATGGTGCTAATTTGTTCTTACTAAAGTGAAGAAATGTCTGAATGTGGATTTGTTTTCTTACCAAGAGTCTGAAACAAATGCTTAAATGTTTTAGATGATTTGTCCTGGTGCCGAAGTGTCTAAACTTAAAAGTGGTGGGTATATTTGAAATGGTTTTATGCTTGATTATCAATCATAATAGAATGGACCTGTCCAGGTTCATGGTAAGAAATATTTCCCATTGGGTTTTAATGGCAAAAAACGGGGATGTATCAACTGTGGATAGATCAACATTAGGCTAGAACAAAGCGGATGGACAGACTGACTTAAAATCCATAAAAATACATAATATATTGGGATAGGTCTGATTAAATTTTGAAGTTAGAAACGGCAAGAATAGACAAAGTACTTTGTTAATGTAGCACGTTTCTAACACCATGAAGCAAAAGTTAGAAACGAATGAAGTTTGGTTTAGCGTAATTTACACAAATATCTTAAAGTGTATTTAGCCAGATGGCCACATAATTTACAATCCAATATAGAATACATAGATCTCAGGTTTCAAGGAAGAGAAAAAGAGCTGTAAGATCTCCATAAAAAAGAAAAAAATCATTGTGCCACTTTTCTGTTTCTATTTCTATCAGAAACACCAAGTGGCTTTCAAAACTGTTTAGACAAACTATCTATTTATTGTGACCAATGGGGTCTACAAATAAATATGAAAAAATCAAAAGTATTAATATTTAATAAAACAGGAAGATTAGTGTCGACCAGATTTCATTTTTATGGAAATCTGCTTGAAGATTCAAGGTCTTATACATACCTAGGTGTTAAATTTACCATACCGGGCAGCTTTACAGAAGCCACAAGTGACATTATAAAAAGGGTTTAAGGGCATTATTTAAAATTAGAAAATGTTTTGAGTATTATAAACCTAAACTTAAAACTCTAATCCACATTTTTGATCACACAGTTAAACCTGTAGTATTGTATGGTAGTGACATTTGGGGAACATTTTTGGCAAAAAAAATGCATGTCCATGGAGATAATTATTTTTTCAATATTTGTAAAAAGTTAAATGAGGAAAAAGTACATGTTAATTTTTGCAAATATTTACTGTGTGTAAGTAAAAGGAGCACAAACTAAGCAGTAACGGGTGAGCTGGGAAGGTATCCACTGATGTTAGATGTATTTTAAAATATGATCAAATATTATATTCGTCTAAATACAACAAATGATCAACTTCTATCTGATGCTTTTCACCTATCAAAAGAATACATCAGCAAGGTAAAAAAAGCTGGTTTGGTTGTATAAAGATAATCTTAAGGTATATTAATGCTGATGAGTCTTATATTTTTCAAAAGATAACTGTTGTAAAAAAATATATAATAAATAAATTAAAACTCAAATATAATAGCATTTGGAAAACACAGCTTCTTGATGATAGAGTAGGAAAGCGGTCAGGTAATAAGTTGCGAACCTATCGTATTTTTAAAAATAATTTCTCATATGAATCCTATCTGAATCGGGATCTGAATTTAGGCAACTCAGTTCAAAGAAAAGTAACAGCTTAATTTCGAATTAGTGACCACAATCTTAAAGTAGAGAGGGGTAGATATAAGGGGTTGCAACTGAATGACAGGATTTGTAAGCTTTGTAACTACAGCATTAAAGATGAAGTCCACTATCTTTTAGAGTGTCCATCATTAAGCCATGTTAGAGATCCTTTCCCAGACAGCATGCCACCGTTGGGTCAACGTTGGGCGATGGCTGGCCAGTTGGCTATTGGTTGGTCAAGAATGATTATGTTGGCCCAACGTTGGCCCAACTGATCTTTGCCAACAAAAACATATGTTGTAATAACTTCTCCGGGACCAATATGCTGTACACTTAAGTCGGGGTTAAAATCCCTTTTATATTTTTTATAAAATTGTTTTATTGACTTCCGGTGATGATCGACGAAGTAGCGGCAAAATCGGCAAAGACAGAAATCAAGAAATTTACATTTAAAAGAGAATGAAACACATTTAAAATCGATTTATAAAATCTCCATCAATCCAGAGTACCAAATCGTGTGTAAAATATAAACAGTAACCCAAGTAATTATCCTTATATTCACAAAATAAAAATGGGACGACCAAACACCAAAAAGGAATTTTACGCAGTAACCCGGGGTCTTAATGGAATCAGTTGGATTTTTAAAGAATGGAATGATTGTAGCAAAATAGTTTTAAATGTGAAAGCAACAATATATCAAGGCTGTGAAGGTTATGAGCAAGCTCAAACAGTTCTACAAAATACCGGTGGGACCCTACAAATTTATATCAATGGTGATTTTGTATTTTGTACAGCATATGAAGAATTTGATAATGTTATGTGTGATTCTGACACAAACTCTCCTCAACATTTAACAGATGATAAATCTGAAATGAATGACACTTTAATTGAAACTAATAAGGGCTTGTCAACTAGAGCTGATAACATGATACCGGCAGTACCAGTGGAGAAATATCTTGCACAAAGTATAAACAAATAAACAATGATTGTAGGATACAGTGTGATACATGTGCACAATGGGTACACTATAAGTGTACATCTCTTCCCAAGTATGAACTTGCAAAATATATCAAGTCAAAAAGCAGAAAATTCATGTGTGAGAGCTGTTGCTCTTCAGACTCAAAATTAAAACCAGTGATTGAAAAAGTCTTCTTCTCTGAAAACCTTGCAGCTCCACAAAATAAAATGTATTATGAACACATTGAGAACAGAATTGCTGACATGGTCAATGAAAAAATATCAGAATTAATTTCAGAAACATTAAAACCTCTTGAACTGAGCTTCCTTTCAGCACTTGAGATTCAAGATAAAGGTCACAATGAGCTAAGTGATATAGTCAAAAACCTTCATTCAAATCAACAAACAATTTTGAACAAACTAAGTATAAGCCGACAGTTACACTGGTCGGAACATCAGATACAAACGGAATTGATCCAACAAGGTTTACAAAAAGGTGTCACTAACGAAAGTAACAAAGTACACAATGGAGGCAGCAACAGAGTTTATTAATAACCTTGATTATGCGTCTGACATTTTTATATTTCATGTCCTGTCAAACGACATAATGACTAAGTCTACCACTGAATGTTTTGAACAATTCACAAGGCTTGTAAGTTTGACGCAAGAAAAATTCCCAAATTGTAAGCTTGTTCTCTCATGCTGCACCAACAGGAAAGATAGTGATTTATTCAACTTGAAAGTCAACAGCAAATTAATGCTATGATACAAGAACATTATCACAATACAAACAATGTGCATATTGCCTACAGTCATATCCTGTCACATAATTGCATCATCTCAATTAGATTTATAAAGTCCGATGGCCGTCATTTGTCTGAAGAAGGTACCAAAGTCCTAGCATCAACACTTCGTTCAGCTGTTGAAGGGATCTTAGGATTGATCAACAATAAAGTCAATACTGCTTACAAAAGGGGTGATTATAAACATAGTGCTAGAAGGAGTGCTCCAGTCAGTGCAAAACGCTACTATCAGCAGCAATACCGTTTTAACTATGAACCCGACGACACATATTATCAAGAAAGTAACCGTTATAAGGAAAGATGGAGAGACAATCGTGGATAAAGTTATTTGAAAAATCGAGAACGGTCGGAAGGAAACTCGTTTCGTCAAAGACGACACTGAACTTGTGTGTTTGGAACATAAATGGTGTTAAATCTTAAGTTATAAACAAATTTGTGGATATTAACTTTATCAAAAATGTAAAAAAAACTATGATATAATTGGTTTAGTAGAAACTCACCTTATTGAATCTCTACCTCCACCACTTAAAAACTATAATATTCACCATACATATAGAAAATTTTAAAGCAAAGAGAAATTTTGGAGGAATAAGTATTTTAATAAAGAAAAATATAAATAATGGTATAAAAGTAATTGAAAACTCGAACAGTAACTTTGTATGGTTAAAATTAAATGTCACCTTTTTAACCTAGAAAAAGATCTATTTGTCTGTTACATATCCCACCAGAAAACTCAACATATAGTTTAAATCAGGGAGATCAATTTGAATCATTAACTGAAGATATTCTAAATTACTCTGATAAAGGCGATATATTATTAAGTGGTGACTTTAATGGTAGGGTTTCAATATCTCCTGATTTTATTGTAAATGACTCTGACGGTCCAGGTAGTAGCTGGAATTATGATAACGAATATTATGTAGATAGTTGCAGATTTAGAACTAGTCAAGATAAGATTTTAACTTCCAGAGGGAAACATATTAGACTTGTGTGTTCAAAGTAGGTTAAAAATTCTAAATAGAAGAACTCTTGGTGATTTGGAAGGCAAATATACTTTTCATAACTCTCTTGGGCATAGTACTATTGACTATATAATAAGTAGTGAATCTTTTTTACATAAAATTATTTTTATGAAAGTAAACAATCTTATTCGGACACTTTGATCACTGTTGTGTATCTGTTAGTTTTGCAGTTAATATGAAAATTACTCACCCAAATTTGAATCAGTATGAGAGTACGAATTTACAATGTCCTGACAAATATATATGGGATAATTCTAGTATAAAATTTTCAAAGTGCATTATCATCACCAAGAATATCTTCCAAAATCAAGAACTTCCAAGTTATGTCATTTGAAAATGTAGATGTTGCTTCGGTTAATGTAAAAGAAATATTTTTAGAGTCAGCAAGATTGTCATTAAAGAAAAAATCTGTGAAAAAATCAACCAAAAGCAAGAGTTATAAACAATAGTTTGACAGGTCTCTGCAAGAGTTGCGTATTTCTGTTGATTAAAATAGTAGACTACTTTCAATTAACCCATTTAATAGTTATCTTAGACAAAAATGTTTCCAGCTCAATGCCAAATAACCGTGAACGAAAAAGGAAAAGGCGTACATACTTTCAAACCATAATGAATAAAATAGATGATTTGGAGGAGTCAGATCCCAAAATGTTCTGGAAACTTCTAAATTCTCTGAGCCCTGTGGTAAAAAAAAGCCATGACTCTAGTTTAGACACTGCAACTTGGCATGCTCATTTCAAAAATATAAATTCAATACCACAATGTCAATCACAGCTTGATGCAAAATTCAAAGATTTATTAAGAGATGTTGAAAACT
>JAULBM010320513.1:0-13567 GCA_032357055.1 Geukensia granosissima | reverse complement strand
GGTTGTCTAAAAGAAAAGCGTTTTTCTGTATTTTTAAATACAGGTATTTGTATACCGATGGAAATATCGCACTTTTACGATAATAACTCAAAGACTCGTTTCCAAATAACTAAATTGGTTTTATTTCTGTGAAAGAGTACGGCCAATTTCATCTGTTTATAATTCACTAATAACAAATACAGAATTTTTAAAGGGCTTGGTTTTTTTAATTTTTAACACTCAGTGTAGTTTTAGGTATTTTAACAAATTAAACAAACAAAGCGACTCTAGATCTAAAATTTGTCATCAATCAAGCGACTGAACAATTTGATGAAGATATGCTTCGCGTAAATGCATCTGATATAGCAAAAATAACTGAGATTGATGTTACACGTTGCGGTGTAGTAATTTTATTAAAGTCTTATTTTTACATATTTAAGAAAATAAATAAAATAGCGTCACCATTAAGCCAAAGTTGAATTCTTTATTATAGACCTATAGCGACATTTTGTCTTACTGTTGAATCATTTAAGTTTGATTATTTTCTTATTTGTTCTGATTGGTTAACAGCCACCTCCATTGCAGGTATGTAAAGATGTATTTGTATGTGATATAGAACGTGCTTTTTTCGCGGGAATAGTTGTCTTTTTAAATGTTGTCAGAAATTTTGGTAATGGGCAGCAAAGTTGAATTGGGTCTTAAAAAGAAAATGTATCTTTTTGTTTATAAGAAGTTTAATTTGCCTCCTTTTGTTTTTGTCATAAGCAGCTCAGGTTGCTTTGTAATTTCTTATTAATACTTTGGGTAATAATTTTATACATGTACATATATAAGTGGTAATACTTATCGCTTGCAAATCTAAACGCAGGAATTTCCCTTTGAATAGTGTTAGGAATTCGAAGTACCAAAGGGGCACACAGAAAGCGTTACGTTGGATGACAGACAAGACCATGGCCGGCAAAATAAAACGAAAAACAAACATAAAACACACAACACTACACTGACAAAGTTGGAATAACGAGAACCCTACAAAACTAGGGTGAGTTTAGCTGCTCCTGACGGGTGAGCAACTCCTGCTCCACTAGTGGCACCCCTTATTTATTCTGTCCATTTTACATTAAGCAGTCGGAAAGAACAGGAGGAAGCTTTTTCAAAACCAGGCCTCCCACCAACATATGATTATTTTTGCATTTAAAAATTTATATTGTCAGATTTGTTTTATTTGTACTATGAATGCCCGTGAAAGCAGAATTGAGATCGTCATGGCTTAAAGAATCATTTTAAAGGAAGACTTTTCTCTAACATGTATTATACACGTATTGTGTAAGACATTACTTTATCAAACAACTGTAAAATGGTTGTCCATTGTTCTTCGTTTATTCAGCACTGAAGGCCCTTTACTTATCAAATTTCAAATCTTTTTCGTTAACGACAGTTAATTGTTTGCCTATTTTAATTGTTGAATTTACATGATTTATCTGACTAATAAGCCATTACAAATTCCGCCAAACACTAGTTTTTTTTTACGCATTGGTTGCCTACAGTCCAGTTTATAACAATTTGAATAGTTAAACCTAATTACAAACTTTTTTGTTTGTTTTTTTTGTAAGTGTTATCTTATGCAAAATTCGGTCAAATAATTACACAATGTTAAGTTGTAATCCGTCAAATAAGTATACAAATAAGTATGTTAATGAGGAATGGATTGCCGTCTTTGGAGCAATTATTCCGTATCCTTTATTTTAAAAGTTAAATAAAAAACACCACTGATTTGAGGTTCCTGGCTTTGGACAGGCATATATAGTTTGTGTTTGTATTAATCATTATTGTTAGCGCTCAACCCACTCATCCCCTAACCAAGGAAAGTGTATTCTTAAATCAGGACAAACTTTTCAATTTTCGTGCTTACCATGTACGTCATATGCTTCCGTTTAAAATCGGGCCATAACGAATACGTTTACACAAAGCCTCTCTAATAGGGAAAGCTACATCGCTAATATACCTGACAGAAGCTTTGCAGTGATCAAATGTACACAGTTTAATTTTATTTGGACGCTTTTAGTATGTAAACTAACCGGAGTTCGATGTAAACTGTAAAATATTTCAAATATCTGACCTTTCTACATTAAAAGTTAAGTTCACATTGAGATCATTGAAAAATGACTTAATTTACAATTACAACTTGAAAAAGCTGTTTAAAAGCATCAAGCTTCTTACTACGATACCGGACTACTAGTCAGGACAAGTTAACATGGCGTTCTAAAAAGGCAGTATTGATATAAGCGCGTAAATAGGTTAATTACATGCCAATACGATTTGACCAGTAGGTAATAAGGTAATAAGGTATCATATTCTACATTTTTAAAAAATATTATAAAAAAGTTAAAATTTACTACAAATTTCAGATGATAAAAAGAATGTCTTTTAAACTTTGTAGTACTCGGCTTTTTTATATTGAAAAATGTCTTAATGAAGTTAATCCCACAATTATATTCCTTATTTGCATGAGAAAAAATAGTCATTTGTCGTTCATAAGATATATATTCTATTTTGGCAATATTTTTACTGTTACCCTACTGACCTTTGATTTCCTATTTCACATTTTATCACTTTTCACTGCGTCTTACTCTAAAACTTAAATTTTGTGTGTGTTTTTTTTTGTAATTTAGATTTTAACTTTCCATCTGAGGATTTGCACAGTAAAGACGTAAAAATAAATATTTATTGATACAGCCGAATTTTTCATTTTTGAATTTCTTCGCTTTTTTATATTTATTGTGTATCGCAAATAAAGTTTGCTGTAATGATATTCCAAAATGACAATTATATTTAAAAGGTAAAACCTCTCAATAAAATCATGATCTTATATTTAAATGTTTTAATGAAACTGTAATAACAATCAAATTTCCCCAACAAACATTGTACATGTTGTATCCATCTATATATAGAATCTTACATCGTAAGCCGTTGTTTATCATATTTCTACAGTTGAGATAGTTAAACCTTAAAATTTCGAGGTTTACCGAGAAATTTTATGGTTTAACTATTGATACTGTAGAAATATGATAATCAACGGCTTATAATGTAAGATTTTGTTTCTCTAATATTTTAAACATCAAAATATCGTTAAAAACCTATCAGAGGCGGGATCTTGCAACATCTTTTAGCTTTACCTTGTTACAAGGGACGTAACACGTGTACAAAACAAACAAACATGCCACTTATTTTTACGGCATTTTCATATGTACTAGCCGAAAAATAAAGTAATTCCGACCTAACTGAAAGAGTCTTTGGAAAGCTCAGTGCTCCAGGGTAAGAAATAAGATCGTGACAAGTCTTTGAATTCGTGAAGCGAAGCACGCGAGGTCTGAAAATCACCCAATCATCGGCCGAGAAATAACAACCCTCTAGAGGATAAGAAAAACATTTCCAACACCGGTCGAGGAGTGTGAAAATTACAAAAGAATTAGAGAATGATCCATATACAACCAAGAAACTAAGTATTAAGAACAACCAAACACAAGTTACATCAGAATCTGACACCCCAATGGAAGACTCAAAATGCACAAAATGCAAACGTAACGTCCAAACAAGGGGAGTTTACTGCACAGAAGGGTCACACTGGATTCATTATAACTGTGATAAACTTAGTAAATCAGAAATACAATCACTAGAGACAAATGGAAATAATAAATATAGTTGCAAAGGTTGTGTTGGGAAACAAACAAAAGTAGTCAATATATAGATAACCAGGACTTAACAATACAACAAAGTACTGTTGTTCTATCAATTCCTAGTGTAGAAAATCACTGTAGAGACAGACTTGTCGAACTCTTGGATGATGAAATTCTCCAAACATGTGTAGTATGTTCAGTACAAATGGATGAACAAGTAGTAAGGTGCTCAAATTGTTCACATCCATGTCACAATAAATGTGTCAGAATTATAAATCTAGAAACAATTTGTCAACAGTGTGACTCCATTGACCAACAAGAATTAGAATCAAGTGAACCAACAATTAGTGACGAACATACTGATGATCCTGAACAAACATCTTTGAAAACTCACACAAGTCAGATAGGAAACCAATATCAACAAATAAGTGCTGGATTTGAGACCACCAATTCAAAAACAAATTCAGAGAAGGAAACTAAAGAAAATGAACTGAGACAAAAAGAACAAAGGTTAAGGAAAAGGGAGGAAGAGATTAAAATAAGAGAGAAAATGAATGTAGAACTACAAAATGAAAGAATATGGCTTCAGTCGCATGTCATGAAGTTGAAAGCAAAAATAAATGAAAGATCCAATGATATACTTCGGGGAAAAGCCACACAAGAGGTTGACAACAACTCATCTACTAGCTGTAGTTGTCAGATCCACATAAAATCCAATAATCCAACTGAAAAGTTAATGAACAACCTACAAGAAAAAGTATCTAGTTTTATATTACAACAAATAGAATTCCAGTTCGACAAAATGGTTGAATCTTTTAATATTAATGGAGATCAGTCTTCAAGTTTCAATGTGTCTACCAATAATTATTCCCACCAGGAAAATAGAACAAATAATGCACCTAAGACCTATAATGAACAAGCATATGACCAGCCTGTTAATACAGAACAATATATAAGAGTAATATTAACTCTAGAAATTTAAAAGTGGACACTACCGTAAGAGATTCCAATTTCTATACAGGACAACCATTAATCTTACAGAATTATAATGACAAACAGACATGTGTCCAATTTAAAATAGGAAATTCTGTTATGAATAGTGATCTTCACTCATTTGTGTCAGACCAGCAAAAACATAATCAAAGTAAACATCCGAGTACTCAAAATACTAGATTACCCAACTATTATACTAATGGAAGAATAAGTGGTCATGTAAATCTTGTTTCCAACGAGACCAAGACAAAATCTTTCAAACAGTCTAGTTATCAAAATGACAAAAATTACAGTTACAGTGCTACATCAAGTGTAAAACAGTATGAAAAGAGTCAACCACCAAAAATCAACAGGAACTCTAAAGAAACATCGATACATCAGAAAACACCTTTTCACAATAATCAACAACACCAATATCCTATAGGAACAGTGAACTATTTTTTAGAGGAACGCCACCTCCAACTCGAAAATCGATAGATAATGAGAAAAATGAACACAAATGTACAACACCTCCAGTTACAAAACTTAATATTTTATCTTTTAACTGTAAGAATATTAAAACTTCATATCCTTTTTTCAAAGAAGTTACCAAGAAGGCTGATATAATTTTGATCCAGGAACATTGGCTATAATTGTTGGATGAAATACATGAAAATTATAAAGGAATTGAAAAATCTGTCGACTCTGAAAACCAAAGCGTAAGTTCAAATAATAGAAGAGGATATGGTGGTGTTGCTGTCATGTGGTCAAAGGAAATAGATTGTTACATAAAAAGTAAAACTGAAGGAGGAGTCCGTATTCAATGCAAAGAAATTGATATCAGTGAACCAATACTAATAGCTTCAGTCTATCTTCCTACAAAAGCAGATAATGATAGATATGATGAATATTCAGACTGTCTTGACCAATTATTCGAAATTGTACAAACATACCAAAATACACATAGAATTATTATTGGTGGCGACTTAAATGAAGATATTATTAAGCCAAATAACTCGAGGAGAGCCAAAAAACTAATCCAATTTATGAATGAGCTAAAATAAAAAAATAAAAAAAGGTCCAACCTTTATGAATACTCAAGGAGTTGACGTTTCCGAGATAGACTATTTCCTTTATGATCAAGAATCAGAAATTTACTCTAAACGATTAACAGATCTTGCCACAAATGTATCAGATCACCATCCTATTTCTATTGAAATCACGTGTAAACTAAATAGGTCTGTAATTAAGACCAAAAATAACAAATCCAAAAGAATTAATTGGGACAAAGTTGATAAACAATCCTACTCTGAAAATGTCAATGAGAAAATTAATAAACTTACTGAGGATATCAAAAAAGATAATTGCAACATCGAAAATATCATTATTGAAGCTATGAATATATTAACAAACGCAGCCAAACAAAGTAGTAATGGAAGATCATATGGGAAAAACACTGCAAAATAAAAAATATGGAATGAACAAATAGCAAATGCCTTAAAGAATAATAAGATCGCATACAAGAAAAGGAAAAACGCAGGTAGACCATCAGATCCCGAAAAGCATCTTCTTTTAGACAGAAAAGAAACAAGACGAGTATTCCGTTTGGAACTAAGAATTGAGGAAAATAAAAGAAAACATATCCAAAGGAATAAAATAATTTCAGCAAACTGGCGTGATAAAAAACTTTTCTTTCAACCTGAGACTAATAATACATGTTTTAGTAGTCTCAGTTTCAACTAATATGTGATCAAAGAAAATCCAATAATAGTTTTATAACAGATCTGTACTTAGGAGACACCCTTTATTATGGTGATCATATCGACGGATGGCACACCCACTTTAAACAACTTGCCGAACCTACAGAAAATACCAATTACGATTATAAACACCTCAATTTATGTGAAAAGGACTATCTTGTCATAAAAGATCTATGTGAAAAAACGCCACCAAGAACTGTTTCAAAAGAAGAAATCTTTATAGCCATTGAGTCAATAAGCACAGGAAAAGCTGAAGATATATATGGAATGGCTATAGAACATATAAAATTTGCCGGGGATTCAACAATTCAATTTGTTTATGATCTCATCAATTTCATATTCAAAAACAAATTAATTCCAGATCTCATTAAAATTGGACTTTTGAACCCGATATTCAAAAATAAAGGAGATGTTCACGATGCTAAAAACTATAGGGGAATAGCAGTACTTCCAATAATTTTAAAGATAATAGAATTTATAGTCAGAGGCGATTTAAAGCCTATAATCATACAAAAACAATCCATCCTTCAAAGAGGATTTAGAGAATACGTCTCCGTTAAATGCCGCCGTTGTTCTTGAAGAAATTTACAGGGAGTACCAAGATAACAAAACCCCATTCTTCATAGCCTTACTAGATGCTAAATCAGCATTTGATGTTGAAATACTTATTATACTTATGAGAAAACTATATTTAATGGACATTGATCCTGCCTTGTGGGAAATTATAGACAATCTACATACAAATGCTAAATTATGTGTGAAATGGATTAACCAGATTTCTGAACAAATTTCAATTAAACAAGGAGTAAAACAGGGAGGTCTACTGAGTGCCGATATATATAAACTATATATTGAAGATTTACTACATCTTTTTGAACAATCAAAATTTGGTTGTCATATTGGAAATATAACTGTAAATTCAATAGCGTGTGCAGACGATATAGCACTAATGGCTGACAACAAACACGATCTACAAGTATTACTTAATCTCGCCTCACAATACAGTTCCATGCATCATTATACACTTCAGCCACAGAAAAGTGTAATTATTCCTGTAGGACAAAATCATAAAGGAACAAACGAGAATGACAATTTTACTTTGAAAAATGAAGATATGCCTATTGTCCAAAAGTCAACTCATTTAGGAATAATACGATCAACTAGTAGAAAAAACACCGAAAACAAGCAAGAAGAACTGCGTATAGTCTTATGTCAACAGGTCTCCACGGTAACAATGGTTTAGATCCAAAAACTGCCATTGCCATCATTAGATGCTATGTCCTCCCTGTACTGACATACAGTTTGGAAATTCTACAACCAAAAAATTCTAATAGAGATAAATTGGAAAAAATTTTGCGGACACTTTTAAAGAGAATACTGTCAATACCATGTAATTCTCCGGGTAAAGTAGTATTCATACTGACTGGATTACTTCCAGTTGAGGCCCAGATTGACTACAATTGCCTGACTCTTTTTAACAATATATGTAGACAAAAATCAGATTCCATAGAAAAAGTAATAGCTTCTAGGCAAATTTTGATTAAAAATCAGAACCATTAGTGGCAAGGTTTCGGTACAAAATTTATGGTTCATGCATTTTGTAGCCGGACACACGGACACACTGGCTACAAAACTATCAAACACATCACCAGATATAACGGCGTCAACAACTTATTAAAATTTAAATGGGGAAACCCTTAATTTAGGTAAAAACATCGGAAATAAAGGTTAATTGTATTTTTCCGTGCCAATTTTAACGGACTACTATATGACAAATATGTAACTAGTTGAGTTTCGTTACGCATGCGCAATAGGAACAGCTATATACTGATAAAACTTTATTTGAAAACATAGAATAACATAGAATATTGTACAGATTTTTTTTATTATTTCGGCACAGTTTTATGATTGAAGTAAATTGAAAATTAGACATTTTAAATATCACTTTCCACTTAGTCTATATGTGTCTGTATTAACGCGATTCATTTCCCAGTACAAAATTGTCTCTTAAGTTATTCTAAAAGTCTACAAATAAATATGAATATGAATGTTTTAAACTCACCAAATTTGTTAAAACTTAGAAGACATTGGTATCGGTAATGTAAGGGAAGTCACTCTACTTAAAGCAGCGAATTTCTTCACTAATGAGTTTTATCAACGAGGTAATTGGGGAGGAGCCTTAACAACATAGAATTTAGAAAATCCTCACAAATGCAACAAGTCATCTTACAACTTGAACAAGTATAAATGGAAGAGAGAGAGGAGAATACTGTTGGACATCAAGTCTTATCATTATTTCATTTTGTAAGTACTTATCTATACTATTTTTTTATTTGCACATGGGGTTTCAGAGCAGTATAAAAATTTTAAAATTCACACATACTTTAACATTTTTTGCAGGTCATCTAACATTTATAACTAATAATTGAGATTTTTCTGATAATACATAATTTAAAGATTGTTCAGGGCATCAGGCACACCCTAGTTTTAAAATTTCATAGAGCCATAGGCACACAGGCTTTTAAAAATTCGTCCCTATCAACATTCAAAATCTTTTATAATTAAAGTAATGATTCTTGGAGATTGGTAATTATAAAAATAAGAATCTATTTATGTTATTCTTTCTATTCATCTATTTATAATGACCAACATCAATGATGATTGTGAAGGAAGTATAACAAATATTAAAGTTCAAAATTCAAAATAGTCCACACTAAACATATTACACAAAGCACATACAACACAGTAGATTATGACTAGAAAAAAAACAATATGACTCCATAGACTTATAAACATATAAAGTAAAAGTCATTGACAGCCAGGGGGCATATAAATTGGATGACAAAGAGAGATAACTCAAACACAATATCTTAGGTCTCACTGTACGGTTGAACTCAAAGTTAAAAAGCAATGGTCAAGAACTGGCATACATGTTATACCTCGTTGGAAAGGAAATAAACACAATTTTTAAAATCAGTTGCAAAAATATGGTCATGAGCGTTGACTTTTTTCACAAAATCTGTCTGATTGAATTGTCATGAAAATCCATGTTTTCATCATATGAATATTTTTGGACAAAAGGGACTTTCCATGGCCTGTTTACTGATATTAGTACTCAAAATTCCTACACCAAGAACACTTTTGCTATAAATTTCCTATAACCACATATATTAAGCTCTTAGAATAACATATCACCTTTACATAAACAGGCACATAACTATCTTTTAAAAACAAAACACCCTGCCAGAGCATTCCTTATGGGTTGAAGGAACTATTGTGTCCAGGGGCCAATCCAGGTAACCTGTATAGTGAGACCTAAAAGAATGCAACCTAGGGTTTACATTTGATGGTTGCAAAAGATGTTTTATTGATAGAAAAATGTACATAGTTTAATCTTTATAAGCCACCATTAATCTAGCCGTAATTTGAAACAGCACTACATTTAAGGCATATAAATTAAAAACAATTTATAAAAACTCATTGCTCTTTTAAATTCTGATGCCAGTTTTGTTTCTATTATACCAAAAATTGTAAGTACTTAATTATTGTTAACCAAAATATGGTTTTAAAATTTATTCAATTTTAATGTTATTGGTAAAATTTCTTACAATCCACTAACACAGTTTGCTGAAGACAGCAAAAGAAATCTGGACTTTTAACTTAATGGCCATAAGAAAAACACACGAAACCAGGTGAGATTGTTTTCAATTCATGAAATAAAAAGTTCAACTGCTTAGTTTTAATTGGAACTTGCAGATATCATTTGTACTACATTATATAGAATTTTGTTCTGTGAAAGAAAATACCCATTATTATCACAGCACGCTAAGATGTCAATTGGCAACAAGTAAGATTTGTCCACAGAATTGAAATTGTATTCCCTTGATAATTATAAGACATGAATGCAGGTCAAAAGTTCAACTTTTTAATATGGGAGTCAAATATATATGTATATATCCGCACAAGATTATACTGTTTATATTTGGAAAACTGATATCTTAAAAAGTTAATCGGGTAATGTTGACTGTTATTATTTTTAGAAATAACAGATTCATATTATTTATAGAATAGAAACCTGAGAGTCTTATGTAAGCACACCTAGGGGTTTTGTTTGCAATGTAGGTATCTTTAAACTCATCTTTATACTGGATTTTGTTGTATATTGCAAAAAATACTTTAGATGTTTGTAACAGGTAATTGATGTCGCAAAATAGCGTCTTTCGGTTTTTTCTCAACCAATAATAATAATCAATGAATCGAGATATTAATCCATTATTTTTTACTAGTTAATGATATATTTTTCTCCGATGTAATAAATCTCAATAATAACAGATGTTACGACATCTCTTCCGCTTTTTTAGTTTCAATAAACACCAAAGTTTAATGCACTTTGTACTTTAAAAAAAAACAAGATATGGGATAAGATAGATTGCACTCAAACCGCGACAAAAACAGGAAAGAAAGGAGGGAATGTACAAATTTAAAGAACTCAACAATGGCTTCAATGCCGACTTTAAATAAACACTAAATTCCACTAAATGAATAAAACGAAAACATGTTTAGGGAAAACTGTAGTGTTCTTACATGAATTTTATCAAAAATATACATATAACAAAAATAATAGAAAAACAAACAGATGATCCCACATCCTTGAGACAGGCGCATCATCCATGTGGTTTTGTTTAACTAGTTTAGTGGAATCATAACCTTCCCTAACAAGTGGTTAAGGGAAAGATTTCAGAAAACAAAAGAAGCAAAAGATCTGTAAAAACCAATTTGAAACCACCAAACTCGATTAAAGAGAAAACAAATAGCCGAACTAATTTATTTTTTGTAAAAATAACGTAAAATATTCTTTCAAATTCTGACATCAATAGACCGACATCAATATATGAAATAAGACAAAAATTAAGTCAACCACAGGGCACAATCAAAATGTGAGACTAAATAATTTGATAAACTTTCAATTCATGATTAAAGACAGGCACATAAGGCATGTGTTGGGGTTTATCTAGTTTAACTAGATCCCAATCTTCTCCCCAACAGGTGGTAAAAGGCAAAATCTAAGAAAAAAACATAAAAAATCATTCAGAAATTAGCCCAATCCGGCTAGAAAATATTCGAATAAAACAGGTACGAAACAAAATACATGCCAAAAAAGATACCTCTATAATAAATTATCGCAGTTACTGAAAACAAGCTCAGGATGAGATTCTTGATGGTATATTTCATGAGAGAAAATGGACAATTGCGTATTACTCCTTTGTGTACGTGGTATTATTTTCTGTTTTAAATATGATTCAATGAAAATACAGATTATTTTAGATTGATAATCGGATATGTCTTTCCAATTATTTCCAGATAATCTATTATTATCTATTATTATTATTATGATAGCTTATTGATTGCCCAATGATTGGTGTTGTTTAAATATCATTTACAGTTATTCTTTCACAACGGTTTCAATAAATTAGGTCGATTGTCGTGTTTTATGAATAATTTCACATTTTGTATTCTGATGTTTTTTTACAGCTTCCGTTGTGGTAGGGAATCCCTTTCATTATTGATGACCGTAATGGGACACGTTAAAATTTAATTTCGACTATTATTTGGTGGATGGCAATCTTATGAACAATCATGCCACATCTCCTATTTTTATGTTGAGTTAATAAATTAAAGAAAATAATGTAAAATAATTCCCTCTGTCTATTTAGGAAGGTTGTGTATGGAGATTTCTCCCTGACTACACCCTTTCATGATGTTAACGTTTACAACGTGTTTTATTTTACCGTGTGTGTAGACCACAGTATTTCCTAGATAACGGCAACTTGTACCTTATTTTTAAGGAATGATATCGATATATAAGGTTAATTTGCAACGATTGTCTTTGTATTTTTATTTGTTAACGTTTCACGATTCCAAGCACTTTAATTACAATACTTATTAATCTCTCCTACGACAAATTAGGCAAACTAAGCCAAAAATTAAGGTCATCCATGATCGTCAAATTAAACCATTTAAAAATGTACTAGTATAACGTTTATTCGAACGCCATAAAGTAAACAAAATGAATACGGGGTTACAAAAGTTCAACTATTTAGAAAAAGGAGATATGGTTAAACACATCTTCTTCTGCGCTTTGAATTGAGGAAATATTTCAAGGTAAGCTGTTGCCATTCTACGATATACCCTCATTAAATACAAATCAACACTGATCCCCACAAAGACTTATTTGATTTAACAGCAACACGAATACACATGATTCTTCGTAACGAATTCGTAATATTCGTGCATTACATGTACGAATTGGTCTCTTATTTTCTAAGGTAAGTGTATGTTTATCAATGTGTGTTGTACACCGTTTCTGCTTTCAGAACTTTGGTTTCGTTTTTTCACTTGCCAAGTTGTGTGTATATTTGTTCATTTGCATGCTGTTGAAGACGGGAATAGAATATATGGCAATTGCTTAAAACTGCCTTAGTCTTTATTTTCTATACATGATAATTTAAATGGATTTGTTCTTAGAGGCCATATTGATAACAAGTTGAACAATGTGATAAATTCCAACATTAAGGTGAAAAGTTCAATTGCTTAGAATTAATTGGAACATTTGTATATTGTTTGTTGTTTATCATAAAGATTTTCCGTTATTAAAAGAAAATGTCTTTTCTTTATCACTGGTCAATAAGAAATCTCTTTATAAAAATGATTTGTTTACAGATATTTAATTGCAATCTTTAAATTTGAAGATCGTGGGAAGAATAAAAACCCAATTTTTGAGAAAAACTACATCTGTTGTACAAATCAACTGGAAAATCAAAATCAATGCGGAGTGATATTAACGGTATGTAGTTAAGAACATTTGATATTTTCAAAATAAAAATCTTAGATGTAAAATTATAAAAAAATGGTTACTGTATCAATTAGAAGACAATATTACCAAAATTCCCATTCGGACTTATATTATCCTAGGTCGACTTAGGGCAGTTATAGGGAATTTCTTTTCTTTATTTAGAAGACCAACTTGCCACATGTCCGCCAAGTTAAACCAAACAGATCAAAGAAGGTTAAAAAATTGAAAAGCTAATTAACGGCTATGTGCAACATTGATTGATTGAATTGATTGAATGGTGCTTAACGTCCAGTGGCAAATATTTCATGCATATTCAGGACGAGAGCATA
>JAULBM010320512.1:7288-23663 GCA_032357055.1 Geukensia granosissima | reverse complement strand
ATTCGGCCTGTTAGGCGCAATCTGTGGCGTCATGTAAGATTTTATATTTAAACAGTTAGCTCATTTTTAATTTTATCAGATTTTTCTGATGTTTGTTATGTTGTTTCATGATTCTTCTTTGTTTTTGTATCAGTAAATTTGATGTCTTGTAACGTCTTCTCTTAAATTGTCAAAGATGTGTTATGCAAAAATTAATGTAGTATTCTCGACAATATCAAGCTGTGAATTGAAAAGTATGCTTGAATCTGCACCTTATCAGAAATGTTCATCAAGTATCATGGATATGGCTTTGAGATGATAATTAAATATACAATAATACTTCCTCCGTTTCTTACAGAGAAAGAGTATAATCTTTTTGACATTTTCTTATTTAGACCTATCACCCATATCAACACTCGGCGTTTCTCTCCTCCTTCATAAAAAAATACAGAAGTATTTCAAACAACATGGCATTTAAGACATTGGAGCATCCAGGGGCCAAAGTCCTCTTTGGAAAATGCAAAGATAATTTTTAGCACTTGGTTTGGTTGCATGTATCGGCAGGTTCCCTTTCAAAAAGTCATATCCACGTATGTACGATTATATGCTGGAAAGTAGGCTTCTGTAAGATACAGGTGGCTATGAAATTCGAATTATAATCTGTTTTGTACATAGAATCAATCTCATCATTTGTTAAGGCTTCGGCTTTGTTAGAGAGATCAAAAAGTGAAAAGTCCAATGGGACAAGACAAGATTGAAGTCCACTAAAAGATTCATCACATAAATAAAACTCCTTTAGAATTTAGAGTGGGATCAGGTGTTTCGGAAGGTTAAGCACCTATTGTCTTTTTATTGTGTTTTTCAAGTATTTTGTTAAAAACTGGATTCAGAAAATGTAGTAGGTGTAAATCTCATATGGGTCTCAGTTAATTGAAAGGTTTATTAATAACCACATCATCTATGGCTTTAATTTGTTTGTGTTTAGTATTATTGCTAAAAGATCTGTCAAGAATATTTGGCAGTTTAAATAATCATTGTTATATTGGGTTTATTTCCCTTAACAATTCTTATTCTAATGCAACAGTTTTGTAACGTTGATATTTTATTTTTAACGTTGCAATTTTTATGGCATCAATTTTGATTTGATAGTCGCAGATATCTGTTTACTGGCTCCGCTATCATAATGTGAGACCATCAAATCGTCAATTGATGCCGGAAAATCTTTAAATAAAATACTGTTAACTCCTAATTCAAATTTGGACAATATATCAAATTTTAAATTAGTTTTTATTAAATGAGTTACATGTTCATGTTGTTTATATTCAGGAAGGAAAAGTTTTAAATTGAACAGAAATTAGGAAAACGTAAACCTGCAGTTGTGTATGAGCCATTAATCACGATATGTTTGGCTTTTGCTGATATTCATATTTATGATGTCCGTTAAAACAGAAGTTACAATTGGGCATCTTATATAGCTTTTACCTTTACGAAATATAAAATCTTACATCACAGAAAGAGCAAGACGAGAAAATCTCAGATATCCATTGGTAAAATTTCTGTGACGAGAGTTGCCGAGCCATAAACTATTAAATCTCACCCAAGGGTTTCTGAGATTTCCCATCTTTGTTTTTGTTGATGTTTGGTCCTTTTGGTCACATTTGATATCTTTTAAAACATAACCACCCGTTAAATGTTATTGTTTCCGTCATGAGACGTCACAGAAAAATGACAATGAGTATCAAACATTTTGGATTATCTCACATTGAGGTTTTTGTGAGATAAAATATATCATAGAACAAACAAAAAATCCAAATTGCGATTTAGATAAGGGGCTTCGGGGCAAAAGCGCATTCCGACGTGACATTTTTTATATTTTGTTTAAAATTGAGACAGTTGTTAAGGCAACAGAAAGTGAACTTACCGATCCGACATTCTGACTGCCTGATGTAACTGCTAATAAGCAGACCTGTACAGCTCTATATTTATTTGCAGAGCTTCCCATTATGATTCTTTCTTTATTTATTTTTTGCTACGTTTACATCTTCTACTTTCTATGTGTTGGATCTAATACTACTGACGAGAGGTTGCTCCTTCAAATGTAGATATAAGATACTTAAATTATCCATATTTTTCAACATTAGTAATTTTGTATTTTACAATTGATTCAACTAATACATAAATTTGAAGTAAGGCCTTCTTTAAGGAATCTATTCAGTCCTGGCAGAATATATATAAGTATCATAATTGGTTAAACATTAACGTTATCTGAAGAGCATTCGTCTCTTTCGAACATTTTTTCCTAGATAATTGATATACTAGTATTTGTATACGCAAACATAATTCTATAATATATTTTTACCTTACTTTTCGGTATCCGTAATGAACATGAGGGACGAATTCTCATTCCCAATTGTCAATTCTCCCGTCCTTGACGGGTACGTTCCTTTGGCTTTTTCGTACGGGATATACATTTCTCAGCTTGTTCGGTATGCCCGTGTTTGAAGCGACGATTTAGACTTAATCAATGCAATCTCTGAATAAGTTAAAATTATTAAGTCAAGGATTTCCTTACAACAAATTCATTGAACCAATCAGTAAATTCTTTCATAATTCTAAAGATTTGGTATCAAAATTCGGATATACTTGTGTCATCATATAAAACATGGGATATCGCATCGTACTTTTTACGGAAAGGTGGTAAATAAAGCTCGGAAATCCACATGGTTCTAAAATTCATCTTTAAGTTAATAAACTTATCCGTAAAGGATATCGTCAGCATTATTTTAAAATCTTTAAATATGGTTTTTATTGGAACTAATATTGATTTTCTTGTAAGTAGGTTATTACGGGACTAAAGAGTTTACACTCGTTATAACATTTTCTTCTTCCTGTCTATTTTACTTCATATTGGCATTTGAAACCCACGTATTCTGTGACTTCTAATGATATTTAAACACTAAATCCATTTAGACGTGTTTAAATTGACACCACAGTGAAGGAAAACTTGGGTTCCTGATCGGTTGCTTTTTGGTATTTAACTAGCAGACAGTAACTGCGAGTACACTTTCGAGGTCGATACTTTGGTTGTTAATTATATTTGTTATTGGTTTCTTTATCGGACAAAAACATTCAAAAATGTAAATGGTAAATGTTCAATATGAAACATTATTTTAATGTTGTTGAAATGTTTATTTAAAATGTTCTGTTTAAAACATTATTTAAACGATAAAATAAACATCGACTTAATGTTTAAAAAATATTTTATTCAAACATTGTCAAGAGGACATTTTTAAGACATTGAAAAAATGTTAGAAAAATGTTTTGTGCTTGTATTGATCTCAAGTTTTAAATCCATTTCAATTGATTGTTATAGTGTGTTTTTATTGTTGTTTTGTCACACCAATGTCCCAGGTTAGGGGCGAATTGAGCGCTCACCAGCACGGTTAACCCCGCCACATTCTTATGTGCCTGTGCCAAGCCAGGAACCTGTAGACCAGTGGTTGTCTTTGTTTTATTAGTAATTTATTGTAATATGTTCACCATTTTTGTTTTAGGTTAGGTCGATAGTCGTGTTTTATGTATAGTTTCACAATTTGTATTTCGGGACCTTTTACAGGTTTTTTATGGTATGGACTCTGGGTCATTGTTGAAGGCAATAATGGGACCTGTAGAAGTTTAAATTCTACTGTCATTCGGTGGGTCGCTGTCTCATTGACAATCATTCAACATCTCTTATTTTTATATATGTCGAATATGAAATACTTATATCCTGTGAGATTATCTCAGCTAAAATTGTATGGCAAATTACTTATCTAGTTGATAAATCCGTCATCCACTGTAACTTACAATTAATTAAATAAATAGATTTCTAAATAAAATAGGTAGGACATTGTTGTTATAACTTTACAGCTTGATGCCGTTGGTACTTATATTACAATAGGAGCCGTAACTGTCTATCAGACAGAAATCCACCAAATAACAGTCGAATTTAAACATCAAAATTATATTGACAATTACTTCAAAACCCTTCTAGTCTACAATACTATTCGTTTGGCATTTTATAAAATCATTTTTATAATTACAATTTTTGACGATACAGAAGTAAATCCTTAAAAAAACTTTAATATCAGATTACATATCTTGGTGATAGACTTGAAGACTTAATCATTTGAAAAATTTGACAGAGCCACTTTTCTCAGTAAATTTACGCTTTCTAGTACAAATTTACAGTTTTTTTAAATTTCTTATTTCTTTTATATTTTTTATTTTGATTGCCAGGAAAGGGGATTTGAATTAAACAGAAATAGTGTGACCCAGTTGTTTGGGTTTGTCTGTCTTGAAAATTTACATTTACCCTTTTCATTTGATTTAAAGCTGGCCAAAAAGTAAGGTTCTATCCTCGTGAAATGTTTTGTGGAGACCTATAGAATTTAACTTTTGATATCTGCGTGATGAAATGTGGCGCAGTCTTCTTGACTCCCTTATTGTCCAATAAGTTTAATTAATTACGTAAGTACTGGGTTTTAATCATAACAACCAAAATATGTTTCAATTACACGGAAGTAGTTTATGTCTAATGATCTTATGTTTTCATTAAAAAATATTAAAATTAGTTTTAGTTAGAGAAATGAAGACATTTATATATTCTAGTTTGTCTTTCTTTATAGCACGTATAACGATTATTAATTATTAAAACAGGTATTCAAATGATAAAATTACCTGAAAAATTTAGAATATGGTATGCTATTTGTTAGATTGAGTATTAATCCACTGCTGCCAAATACTCTGGCCGAATAATATAATCTAATTATAGGCGTGGAAAAGTTCTTGAAAGAAAATGACAGATGAAAGCCATAAGATTTAAATACGGGCATAACGGTGGATGTCTAGTGGAACTTCTGGGAAGCATTAACTAACCTAACTGTTTTTTTTTTTTGTTAGATTTTGGTGCGGTTTATAGTGTTCTTATAGTCTTCATTGTCTTCTCACAATATTTGCATTCACTTAGGTCATGTAGTAAAAATGTACAATTATGCACAAAAAGATATTAATTCAAATATATGTTTGTAAAAAATGCCACCTGTATTAAATGAGTGCGGTTTCCCCGTAATATTATCTGCCATCAAAAACCAAAATTTTCATTTAATAATTAACTTATAAGATAACGTATCGTATAAAATAAAAGATACACCACCACTTGATTACTTTCGTGTTCATGTAAAATAACATGTGGAAGCCGAAAAATAGGAGATAACTGTAATGTGTTTAAAGTCTTCGGACGTTAATCTTGATTTTACCTTCGCAAATATTTTTCAACTGAGTCGGCTACGCGTCGCCATATAACTTAAAATACAAAAGAGTAATTTTTCCACGTGCAATTTGAGCTCCGTGGTTTCAGAGGATTGGAATTTCAAATAAACTTTAAATAAAGGTGTTTAAAAATATGTATTAAGTTGCATGTGTGGAAGTCTGACAACTTTGCTGGGGAGTATCATTGGTACCTCTGGTCCTCCAGTACTGTCATCGACCAAAAAATAAATATGGAATATTTTGCTGTAATATTAATTGTAGAAGTCTCTTATTTTGCAGAGCAATGGATAAGAGGCCGAACAAAGTAAAAGAGAGAGAAAATTTTTATCGTTTCTCTACTTTCATCGTAGATGAAACTCGAACTGTTTTTGGTGAACTTTTACAAAATCATCTTGACAAAGAAAAAATTACCCTGATTCAATTTGTTGAAAGTAATAGCCACGCTATATACCATTTATGTTATTTCAACGTCCAGTGTTGTATTTGTCCCAAGAGTGTTAAATCGTTACATGGCACAAGAATTTTACACCCATCTCAACTGGAAGTTCTCTTCGATTGCAACGGAGGAAGGTTACCAAACCATATTCCTGGAAATAAATCCAAACATTGTTGTCTACCTGTGAAGCATAATCTAGCAATACATGACCTAGATGTAACTTTGATTAGATGCTTAATGGTCAATTATACATCGGTAATACCTTGTGGTTCTAAGACGAGGCAGGCTGTTGAAGATCTCATTGGTCTGAGAAATAGGTCTTTTGCTCATGCATGCAAAGCATCTATGAACCAATTAGATTACGAAAAGGAGGTGAAAGAAATTGAAAACAATTTTCTTATCTTGCCGGACGTTTATGGAAAGAAAGAAGATGTAAAAGGCAGAATACAAACTGTTAAAAGAATGCCTTTAGATGATTCAACTTGTCAACAGCTGGCAGATGCCATGAAAATCATCAAATATCAAGCAGAGGTAACAAGTACCCTTTTGTATACTATAATATTCGAAATCCTTATATCAAATGTATGCACTATATACGGCTTAGGGTAAAATTTCTCTTCTTTTTTCTTACGGATGCGATTTTGAGATACATTTTTTCAGTATCTTTTTACTGAAAGGAAACGGTCATTTGAAACTTTGAAGCATTAATCACAAGATTCTGATACTTATGATCTTACTTAAATGGATGCATACTCATATAGTGCATTAAGTCTTAACAAATCAATAATTTTTGAAAAGTTTGACGACATATGCACATCCGAACGCTGTTCTGGTTGTAGTATAAAAGTCATTTATTTTATTCATAAGTTATCCATCCGGCATTAGAATTTGATGAATTATGAGGAAATTTACGAGCACACACCTTTTAATGGAATTTGGCTATAACTTTTCTAAAAACAAAGTTAAAGCGGACAATGTCCCTTGATAAGGTGCAGGGGTATTGAGATATTAAACACTTACTGATAAGTGGTGAAGAAAACAAATAATTCGGCTCAGTGGTGGGATATAAAAAAAAACAAGCTAAATTAATAATGTTGAACTGCAGCAACTTTTAAATGTTTCCCAAAGTAGAGCATCTTCTAACACCATCATAAGCTATTAAAAGAAAGGATTATCCGAGTTGCTTTCACAGTGCCATTTAGAAGTCGCAATGTGACACTTTGTATTGACTGGAAATCTATGTTTTTTCTCGTTGGGTATAAATTGATATGCTTGAATTACCGCAAAATCGGCACTGCATAAGTGTTTAGTGTTTAAAAAAGTAGTTTATAATGTTGTGTATAAATTTCATTTTGATTTTCATTTTGTGTTTATCTGTTTATTCAGGAATTCTTGCCAATTACAACTTTGAGCTGAACTGCTGAATTCTTATGCGTTTCGGCAAATTTCTGTTAGATTCATATGTATATATCGGGGGAAAATTCTCGATAATCAGAATATTTGTGATTAATTATTTTCTGCATTATGAGGATAAGTGATTTTGTCATAATGAATAAAGTGTTTTGTTTTACTTACCATTTAAAGTTTTGTGTACAGAGTAACGTTCTCTTTATTCTTTCCGAAGTCCGAAGTTTTAATTTGAGATAGAGCTTGACCTACCTTGATAAAGTAGACTCTTTTGCGGTCACTCCATTTTTATTCAACCACCAAATATTGCAGTTTTTCATTTTATAGCAATCTGACCTTTTTTACTGTCGCCATGAACAACCATTTTTTTAAATTTGCTAGTGCATGGTCGAGCCCTGAGGTGTCCATTTTTCACTTGCAAGTTTTCCGATTTCAGAATAATGCATCATCCTTTTAAAAGTTTGTGGATTATTGCTATTTTTTAATTTACATTTAAAATTACAAAATTTAAAGTGCGCGAGTGATATAATTGCTGCTTCTAGTGGAAAGTTCTTTCATTATATATTCGAAGTAAATTTCATGTTTTCTTTTCCACTTTCTTTTTGCCTTCTTTTTTATTTCTTTTATTTTAAGAGCCATTTGCTAACTCTATTCTTCAAACAAGATGAACTATATTAGTCACAACAAATATCACAACGAAACGTTTTCAAATCTAGTTTTCTAAAAACATATTTCTTGTATTACAGTGGACAAATGATAAGTGAACAAAAATGAAATTATTTATACAAACGAACGTTGGTTCAGCGCTTTTGTTGATCTATTAGAATATTTATTCTGTTAGTAATGCTATATTAATTTAATTTATTTATTTAGATAAAAGTAAAGCAAGTACATAAGACATGTCACACAGTAATTCTACTTTTAATTTGTTTTTTTTTTCGTAATGAGCATTACATACGACAGCCAGACAATTGTATATGTTGTTATCTTTCATTCATCTTTTTCGCCTTAATATTTAACTTGTAATTGAGAGGATTGTAATTAAAATGGTAAGTAAGTCGGGTATTTTAATAGGGGAATCAAATATGGCGACGTAGCTCCAATTTCTTGCACCAAACCATGCTGAGTTTTCATTTCAATATTTGGTCTTTAAAAAAGGATATGAAATATATATCAGAAAGACACAATACACATTTTTCTGGATTGTGTTATGCGTAATTTTTCGTTAAGCTGTTGCCTTTAGTTCACTAGATTTCCGTGGGACACCGAACAAGTTCTTTATTTTTTCATTTCTTTTATCAGTCAAATTGTAGATAAAATAACAAAAAAAAAACGACGGCGTAGGAAGCGCTATTCTAGATTTACCTTTATCAGTTACACTCCGGACCAAATATTGGAAAACAGGGAATAATGTGCAAACTTTCGGCCTAACGTCAATCAAAAACCACTATGTTTATGTTTTATTTAAAGGTAACAGGCGACCATACAATTTAAGGATGAACGATTGCAGCATCGATTAGATGTGTCTTTGTTTCAAATATTTGCAATGCTGAGCAATTTTAAGTCAAGAATTATGTTACTGCAAAGTAAGTTAAGCAAAACTAGAAGTTTAAATCGACTGTCATTTGATGGATGGCTCTCTCATGGGCAATTATACCACGTTATAACACAACAGGAAAAGAAGCAGTAAAATCCAAACAAATCGAAATTGGATGCCAAATCGGAAAATTCATATCAATATACTTATCCGTAAAGGATATTGCAACAGCATTATCATTACTAAATCTTTTAATATGGCTAAGATTGACTTTCTTTTTCATAGTTTCATTCTGAACTGAACAGTTTAAATATGTTATAAAATACAAAATCACCAATGTTGTATAAATATTGAGAATTTCGGTATGCTATTGTTCATTTTAAGGAGGCCTTGATCTCTTCCGCTAATTAATTATATAATAGCATTATCATTTTAAGTCTTTAAAGAGGATAATGAGCTCTTTCAACATTTTAACAATAAAACGCTGCCAGGTTGGGGGGACTCCAATTACTTTGATTATAAAGGATTGAAATATGGGATTATAGATTTATTAGTGTAGCAAGAAAACGAGATCGATGACTCTTTTTATTTTCTGGTAATATATGATAAAATCAATTTTTCCCTTTTTTTTAGAATTCTATCGTTTTATGTTCTATATTTCCAGAAAAATGTAAATTTTCCCTATAAATAATCAACAGAAAATTGAGGATTTGCACAACCCGTTGCTTGAAAACGAGTACGGTGACAGAGACATTTGACTTAATTTTTGAATAGCTTAATATAGGTTATGTTTGTACAAAGTATACAAAATTCTATCGATTTTTATTTAGAGACCCCAACCTCCTTAAGGAGTAACCTCTCATCAGTAACATAAGAACCAAACCATTGGAAGTCCAAGACCTAAATATAACATAAATTTTACTTCCGCGATATATTTTTGATTTTTTTTCTAATTTAAACGTGTTTTCGTTGAAACCTGGTTTCCAGATCGTTTGCTTTGTGGTTTTGAAAAAGAAATATTTGCGAGTAGTCTAGCTAACAGTTTCGTATTTTATGAATAGTTAGACATTATTTTTGGGACCTTTTACAGCTACCTTATGGTTTCTGTTATGATCATTATTGGTTAATGGCTATCTCATGGAAAATTATGCCACATCTCCTACTTTAACGTCCGTGCAAATATTCTTTTTTCATTTTGTTATGCCATACATGGAAACGCGTTGATTTCATGGAATATACATTTTGTATAAGCAGTAATATCGAATAAGTCCTAGTCAAATGAGTTTAAAGGAACTGGTAACTGATATAATAATGCGCTTGCTAATACCTGATAAAAGATATAAACAATTATTTTAACAGTAGTATAACGATTATGGTTTTTTGCGTTTCCAGATGAAAAAAGGAAAAAAAGCATAAAACCCCAAAAGGGAAAAGCCACCGATCATGTTAAGGTTGACGGAAAGTTTTATTATCTATTATGTTTTAAGAGGATTCATTATCAGATGTGTCGTCTCTAGAATATTTTAAAGAAATAAAGATTCAATAGCTTCCCTTAAGTTACCCTTTTTTAACTGAAAGCTATTTTGCTTGAGTTTTTCTATTTATATTTTTGTTTATTGGTCCTCTATATTTTTGTTGTGAAGACTGCAATTTCCCTCGACTTGTCCTCTTTTCTGAACTTTCGGATCTCGCTTTCTCTTAATACTTCAATATTGGAATATAAACAGACAAGGCAGAGAAAAAATAATCAGATATATTAAGGGACAAGTGCAAGATTGCACCACAGGTGTCATAGAGTTTTGTGTTTGACCAACATTATGATTTGTCACCGGTTATGTATCAGGTGGAGCATTCAGCAAAATCTCAAGAAATAGGGTCAACTAAAGTGTCTGGAAAAAAAAGTTCCTCTAAAGCGTATTCAGATCTCTTATTTGAGTAAATCGGCCATTACTTTAATAAAGAGTTCGTTTGGTTAGCTAGGTCGACAAAGTTTACAAGGTCGACAGGGTCGACAGAGTCGACAAGTTCGACAGGAGGGACAGGGTCGACAAGTTCGACAGGATGGACAAGGTTGACAAGTTGACAGGGTCTTCAAAGTCGACAAAATTGACAGGGTCGATTGATCAACGTAAACAATGTCGACAGTTTGGTAGGATTTACATGGTTACGGTTAGGGTTAGGGTTAGGGTTAGGGTTAGGGTTGGGTAAGGGTTAGGGTTAGGGTTGGGTTATAGTTAGGATTAGGGTTAGGAGTCGGGATTTGGTGGTTTATTTTCACAAGTTAAGTTCCAGTTTTAGAGAGTTTAGAACCGAAGTTCCAAACGGAAGTAAACGCTTTAAGTCCAAATTTACTTTCCACTATTGACATTGTCGATCTTTGACTTTTCAACCAGTCGACCTGTCGATCTTGTCGACCTTGTCAACCATTTGACCTGTCGATCCTGTTACTTTGTCAACCAGTCGACCTATCGACCTTGCCGACTTAATAACCAGTCGACCTGTCCACCTGTCGACTTGTCAACCAGTCGACCTGTCATTCCTGTTATTATACCAATTCGTTAGTTTTCTCACGCGCATGAATTTGAAATGCAAGCGCGTTTTTATATGCTTACACGGACCACTTTTCCAGATACTTTAGTTGAGCCAAGAAATTTACTGCAATTCATTAAAAGTGTCTGAAAAGGGAAAATGCATTATATTGATTTTCAAATTATTTTATGTATCAGACATTTTTAATGATTGTTTTTAATTAATTTTACTTTGTGATAATCTTGAGTCACTTGAAAATATTACTTTCACTTATCTAAATATACTGGATGAATGGGGCAAAATTTATTTGATTGACTGGTGAAGATTAAAAACACAGCAAAATAAAGTATCAATATTTATTTTTTATCTACTGAATAATACTTACATATATATAAACATAAAAGTAAAGGTTTATTACTGAATATTGTTGTGAGTAGTTTATTATACTGTAAGAGATTTCGAGTCAATTATTATTCCACGAGGCCTGATATTCATTTATAGTCATGCAATAAGGGGTAAATAAAAACCAACCTTTAAAATGTTTAAAATATCACTTTTTCAACATTTTCAATGCTTTTGCAATTTGGCGGAACAGTTCCGTTAATGTTGCATTACGTTCTACGTAGAATATAAGGTTGCTTTAAAAAAATTTGGTTTATTTTTTATTTTATGTAAATGCTATCAAAATGCAATTTTAACAATGCTAAATGATGAGGTGAATTTTGCTTTATGCGCATTCCGAGGAATAACTTCTCAACAGAAACATTAGAAACAAAATAAAGGAACAACGAGATCCAAACATTCTGAAATCAAAGTTATTATATCCTAACAAACAGTTCAAGCCAGCCAAATCCAGAGTTAAGGACATTTACAATGCATGTTCAGTACAAGAAATAAAACTTAATAATCTCAATACTCAAGAAAATAAATTATAAATACAAAATACCAAATCTTTGTTCTGAGTAACTGTGCAAAATTTCATTTAAAATGTTTTGCACAAAAAAGATCGAGAAATTGTTTAATTTGAAAAAGAATTGTAGAAAAAAGTTCTTTACAGTGATATAATGTATCTCTGTAAATTGTAGATGTTAGAAAGCCAATCAAAAAAACGAAGGCAGGAAGAATTTGTCTCTGATACAGATGGTATGTATGAATATTTTATACAAGTGTCATAAGGAATGAAAAATAAATTAATCTTTAAATTATTGACTTTGCTTTGGTTTAGCTCACTCTCCTACCTGAGAGTCGTTTCCAGCATTGTCATCACTTTGCTTCCATATTTTGTGATTCTTTGAAATACAAATAAATATTTTCAAAAACCAAATAGTCAATTGGCACTTTTGTATTCCCCATGGAAAGGCAATCATCAGGATCAAATTATACAGCTATTGCCGCAACCAGGAAAACAACATTGATTTATTAGGAAACGAAAAAACCTCTTTGCAAGACAATAAGGAAAGGTCGATAGACACGGTAATCTCGTGATCACGAACATTCGATCTTCGTATATTCATGCTGTTGATCCACTAAGCAAAATATGCCCTCGGGGACAATAATATATCATAAAATCATTTTATAATGTGGGTATTGTTTCAAACAGTTTCGTATTTTAAGTACATGTACAGTAAGAATTTTGCATTTTGTATTTTAAGGCCTTTTACAGCAATCGTTATGGTTTCGGTTTACTATTGCTGGCCATAATTGTCTCTGTAATAATCTAATTTTGGTCGTTATTGGTTGATGGTTGTCTCATGAAACATCATGCCACATCTCCTGTTTTCACGGCCGTGCAAATATTCTTTTTATTTTGTAATGCTATTCAAGGAAACGCGTTGATTTCCTTGAATAGCATTTTGTACAATGTTGTACAAGTCCTAGTCAAACGAGTTTAAAGATACCGGTAACTGATATGATTATGTCCCTGCTAATACCTGATAAAAGATATGAACAATTATATGAACAGTTATATAATGATTATGGTTTTTTACTTTTCCAGATGAAAAAAGGACAAAAAGCAAAAAACCCAAAAAGAGAAAAGCCACTCATCCTGTAAAGGTCGTCCGTAAGTTTAATATATATTATGTTTAAAGATTATTCATTATCATATCTGTCGGTTCCTGAATGTTTTAAGTAAAAAAATATTCAATGGCTTCTCTTAAGTTACTTTACTTTTGCTGAAAGCTAATTTGCTTTAGGTTTTTTGTAAATTTTTGTAATTTAGTCCGCTTTTTGCTTGTTCTGAGGACTGCTGTTTCTATCAACTTAACCTCTTTTTCTGACCTCTCAGTTGCTTGCTTTCTCTTGATACCTCAATGTTGTAATATTAGCAAAAAAGGCAGAGAAAAAAATGTTTGGATATATTTCAAAGACTTTTTTATATCAGAAGAAAACGCCCTTAATTTGCTTTGTTTGTTTGTTTATGGACTTTGAGAAAAAATAAATTCGAAGCAAGCGACAAGTGCAAGTTTGCACAACAGGATGTCATAGAGTTTTTGTTTTTGACCAACATTATGATTTGCCACCGTTTATCTACCAGGTGGAGCATTAAGTATCTCAAGAAATTTTCTGTAATCTATTAAAAGTGTTGGAAATAGGGATATGCATTACATTGATTTTCAATTATTTTATGTATCAGACATTTTTAATAGTTGTTTTTAATTTATTTTACTTTGATCTTGAATCACTTGAAAATTTTACTTTCACTTATTATACTGGATGAAAGGGTCAACATGTATTTGATTAACTTGTGAAGATTAATAACACGGTATTCTGCAACATAAAGTATCTATGTTTTTTTATATTTATCATGTGATTTTATCTTTTATTTAAATCTTTGACTTCCTATGTTTCGGTTCTAATGTTACTGATGAGAGGTTACTCATTGAAATATACATATAGCATACCCAAATTTTTCATATTTATTTCACATTGGTGGTTTTGTATTTTGAAACCACTGGGTAGATACCGTTGCTGGTGGAACATTGGTCCTCGACGGTATTCACCGGCCCATTTGTCAGACTTGTCTGACATGAAATTTATCACACAATTTTTTACAGCAATTGTTGCATTTGCTAAAATTCTAAAACCCTGATAATACGGAAAGGCCTTGAAAAGTAATGCACTTAGGAGTGGTTCCTGCCGTCGGATTTTGCTTCGTATTTCGATTTATTTGGATTTGAGTACTTCGTTTGCTATATTTGAATCTTTGACTTCCTATGTTTCGGTTCTAATGCTACAGGTGAGAAGTTACTCCTTGAAATGTACATATAGCAAACCTAAATTTTTCATATTTATTTAACATTGTTAATTTTGTATTTTTATATACTCAGTAATACTTACATACATAAATATAATAGTAATGGGTTATTAGTGAGTATTGTCCTGAGTAGAATATTATACTGCACGAGTTTCGAGTAAATTAAATATTCCACCTGGCATAATATTCATTTATATTCATGCAATAAGCGGTAGATACAAGCCAACCTTTCGAATGTTAAAAATTTCACTTTTTCAACATCAAAAAAGTTATTTTTCAGAGCAATATTGCTTTTGCAATTTAGTGAAACAGTTCCGCAAATGTTCCATTAAGGTCTACGTAGAATATAAGGTTGCTTTACAATAATTGCTTTATTTTATCATTAATGTAAATGTTATCCAAATTCAATTTTACCAAAAATGAATGCTAAATGAAAGTGGTGAGTTTTTCTGTATGCGCATTTCAAAGAATAACCTCTTATCAGAAGCAATAGAACTAAAATAAAGCAACGACGAGATCCAAACAGTGTGAACTAAAAGTTATCAAATCCAAACAAAATGTTAAAGCCAGTTAAATCTAAAGTGAATGACGTTTACTATATATGTGCAATACAAATTTAAAATAACATTCCTTGTAATTTAGATACTCAAGAAAATAGATCATGATTACAAAATACCAAATATTTATTCTATATAGAGGAAATATGAAATTTTCTTTTACAATGTTTTGCAAAAAAAGAGATCGAGAGATAGCTTAATTGGAATAAGAATTGTAGAAAAAAGTTGTTTCCAGTGATGTACATGTAATGTATCTCTCTAAATTGTAGATGTTAAAAAGCCTACCAAAATACAAAGACAACAAGAGTTTGTCTCTGATACAGATGGTATGTACTAATCATGTTAATATTTTATACAGCGGGTTATAACATAATTAATTGCATATGGAATTCGTGGAAATGTATTTAACTGGTTCAATAATTATTTTCAAGGAATAAAACAAATGGTAATAATTAAAAATTTAACATCAACACCTGCACGATGTCTCTGCAGGTGTACAACAGGGATCTGTTCTGGGACCTCTTTTCTTTATTATTTATATAAATGATATTGATGAAAAACTTATTTCATTGTGTAGACTTTTTGCAGAAGACGCTTCCTTCGGTTTCTCGAGTAATGTTTAATTACAAATTCAGTCTAAGATCGATCATGATCTAAGAGACTTGAATGAATGGTCTAAGAAATGGCTAATGTGCTTCAACCTATACAAGTCATGATGTTTCTAATACAGCTACTCCTAATTTACATTTCTCTCTCAATAGACAAGATATACCAATAACTAACTCTCATAAACATTTGGGGGTAACTTTCAGTAATGATTCAAATGTAATGTTCACACCAAAATCTGTAGAACTTCTTTAGAAGAACTATATCTAGTATACATTAGAACGATATTTGAATATGCAAGCGAGGTATGGGACAATGATGAGATGGTAAATGCAAATAAATTAGAACAATTACAGCTAGAAACTGCTAGTATTATTACAGGACTGTTTTACTAAATCAGAATTTGTTTATAAAGATTTTAGGTTGGAGACTGTAGCCGAAAGAAACAAAGGTGAAAACTTCAACTTGTTTTCAGATTGGTTGCTTTGTGGTGTTGAAAAATAGAATTTTGGGTATTCTTTCAAACAGTTTGGTATTTTAAGTATAGTAAGAAATTTTGCATTTTGTATTTTGGCGCCTTTTACAGCAATCATTATGGTTTCGGTTTACTATTGCTGGCCATAATAATCGCTGTGGTAGGTTAATTTTGGTCGTTATTGGTTGATGGTTGTCTCATGAAAAATCATGCCACATCTCCTGTTTTCACGGCCGTGCAAATATTCTTTTTATTTTGTAATGCTATTCAAGGAAACGCGTTG